>CM076572.1:340985133-341079324 GCA_034641835.2 Pinus albicaulis
ATATTTAATTAATAAAAATAATTATTATTAATTAAAATTTATTACTAGTTAATTATTAAAATAAATTAAGCTCTTTAAATTTTATAATTTAATGAGAAGTAAATTATTAATATTTATTAATAAATAATTATTACTAATAATTATTATGTTTATATATTTATTTCTAATTTATTTTATTTAATTAATTAATGCTTTAACACTAATTATTTAATTTATTTATTAATTAAATTAAAAATAATTATTTACTAATTCATACTAATATTTATCTATTATCTACCCAAAAGAATGAATAAATATTAATAATAAAATTATTTATTTTCATATTTTACAATAATAAAATTAATTTTTATTTGATTATTAAAAGCTTTTTAAAATTTTATTTAATTAATTTTTATATCATTATATACTACTTATTATTATTATTATTATTAATTAGAATTTATTAATAATTAATTATTAAAATCAATTAAGCAGTAAATTATTAATATTTATTAATAAATAATTACAAAAAAAAAATTAACAATAATAATTATTACCTGAATTAATAATTTTATGTTTATATATTTCTTTCTATGTTTATATATTTATTTTTTATTTTATTGCAATAACACTAGTTATTTTTATTGGCACTCAAGGCACTCTCTCTTTTTTGATGGGGCAGTGAAGGGCAATCCGAGCAAAGCTGGTGCAGGAGGTGTTGTTGTAAGTCCTATTGGGGAAAAAATTCATACCTTTGCTTGGGGGCTTGGACTTTCATCCAGCATTCAAGCTGAGGCTTTGGCCCTCTTTCAAGGCCTCAAGATCCTCAAAGATTTAAATATAAGAGAAGCTAATGTCATAGGTGATTCCCAGATCATTATAAACGCAATGGTTTCCAACTCCCCAGCCTTGGATCTCCAACTAGCAAGGCTGATATCCAGAATTAAGGGTTTGGAAAACGCTTTTCAGAGGTTGAATTACTACCATGTGCTGAGAACTCATAATAAAGAGGCGGACATTGAAGCCAACAAAGCTGCCCTCCTCTCTGTCGGGGTCAAGATGAAAGACGAAGAAGAATCATGGGAACCCATCCCATAATCTGATTGCTGTCATGTTTTACTGCTTGCTCTTAAATAAATTTGTTTGTATCTTCAAGTTGGGGAAAATCTCTGAAATCGAATTTATAGATTTCTTATCATGGAAGAAATCTGCAAGCTCTAGTTGCATTCTCATTCTTAGCAGTGAGATGCAACGGGATTTAGACATCCTCAATGTAATCAGATTTTCGGCATTCATGCCAAGATGAATATAAATACTCCATAACTGTTTCTGTCAAAAAAAAAACACTAGTTATTTTTATTAATTAAATTAAATTAATTAATAATAAAAATAAGATTATAATATAAAAATAAGATAATTATTTACTAATTCATATTAATATTTTTCTATCTTAAATATTTATCTATCTTAAAGGATGAATAAATATTAATAAAAAATTTAAAAATAATTATTTATTTTTATATTTTATAATAATAAAATTAATTTTTATTTGTATTTTTAGAATCTATGCTTCTGTGATCCATATAAAATTGTAAAATCTCTTTTGGTAATAATCACATATAATGGAACATTGCATTGCCATGGGTTCCCCCCTTTCCCCGATTGTTGCTAATTTGTTTATGGAAGACTTTGAATCTAAGGCTCTTTCCTCGGCTCTTTTCCAACCAAAGCTTTGGAAGAGGTTTGTAGATGATACTTGTGTCGTGGGGCCGCATGGCAAAGATAAGTTAGATATTTTCTTCCGTCACCTTAATGATCAATCGCGCTCCATAAAATTCACCATGGAATATGAAATAGATGGAAGCATTCCCTTCCTTTACATTCTTATTTCTAGAAAGGATGATGGTTCTTTCTCCCATCAAGTTTTTCGAAATAAAACTCATACTGAGCAATACCTTCACGCTAGTTCGCACCATTTCCCTGCTCAAAAATTAGGTGTCCTAAACACCTTGGCCACAAGGGCGTTGAGGATCTCTGATGAGTCTCACCTTGAGGGGGAAAAGTCTCATTTGTTAATTGTCTTTTGTAAAAATGGTTATAGTAGATCGCAAGGCCTTAAAGCTTTTCTTAAAGCAGAAAAAGGTCCTCTAACTAAAAAGAATAAAGACCCTAGTCAATGGTCCTGCAGTGTGTGTCTTCCGTTCATTCAAGGAAACACTGATAAAATTGTGAGGGTCCTTAGGAAGCATAGGGTGTCTTCGTCTTTCAAGCCCCTTAACACCATTCGCAGCTCTCTCAAATCGGTTAAACACCCGATTGACCCTAGGTATGGGAAAGGTGTCTACATCATTCCTTGTTCCTGTGGGACACCTTACATTGGTGAAACTGGTCGGTCTATAAATCAAAGAATTTCTGAACATGCTGCTGACATTAAGCATGGAAGATCCCGCTCGTCTGCCCTAGCTGAACATGCAGAAAAGACTAACCATCATTTTTGCATTGAAGAGGCGAAGGTCATCGCTAGGATTGACCATTTTCATCATCGGAAGTTAAGAGAGGCCTTAGAAATCGAAAAAAGACCCCTTAATCTCAACAGAGATGATGGTTGGAACATCAGCGGGTGTTGGATACCTGCCTTATGTTCCTGATTATCTTTTATTTTTGCCCCTTTTTTTTCTTTTTCTTTTTAATTTATTTATTTATTTATTTATAATATTTTTATTTTATTTTTATTTATTTATTTATTTATTTATTTTATTTTATTTTTTGAAAGTTTGATATTTTATTTTTATTTTTATTTTTAATTTTATATTCATTTATTATTTTTTTCCTTTTTGATTTATTTTATTTTATTTTTATTTTTATTTTATTATTATTTTTATTTTTATTTATTTACTTATTCTTTTCTTTTCTTTTTTTTCTTTTTTTTTTACTTAAGCCTCTTGCTTTAATAAATAAATAAAATTGATATATTAAATAAATAAAAATAAAAAATAAAAAATTAATAAGTTTATTAATCTATTAAGTAAGTGAATAAATTAATTAAATGGTTTAATAATAGAAGGGAACTAGTCGTTACTAATTAAAATCATTATAAATTATTAAAAAATCAAACTAGCCATTTTCCGAACGCCTAGTTTAACCATCTCTACATCTATTTAAGCTTATTGATTTGATATGATCTCTCACCTAGTCCTGATGATGAACCACACTGGTTGGCTCGAAACGCGTCAACAATGTTCCATTATATGTGATTATTACCGAAAGAGATTTTACAATAATTTTTATTTGATTATTAAAAAACTTCTAAAAAATTAATTAATTATTTTTCCATTATATATTATTAGTTAATTAATTTTTATTAATTGAAAATAAAAATTAATTAATAGGGATAATTATTAAAAGTAAATAATTAATTAATAATAATTACAATGAGACCTAAACCTAAAAATGTCTGCACCGTAGAGTATTAAAGGGAGAAAGAAACTAGAGAAACTATACCTAGGAGGAAGACGAACTGGAGGAACAAATTTGTCACATTAGATGCCGCCAATTGTCACTGATTTCACAACCTCCATCCCTATTGAGATTATGAGGATGTTTTATAATCTCAAGTGTCTCTTTAATTTTCCTTCTTCGATAGTATTCCTCTCTGGCAATGATTCTGGCATCTTCTAGATGCATATGATGCTTAGTATTTTAGCAGTGTTATGCTAGGGCTGAAGTGCGAGATGTTCTGCTCATCCGATCAATATGATCTTTAGATTAATCTTGCACCTCTCTGAAAGAGGAATCCAACAAAAATATGACCGTCGTCATATGAGTAGTGCAACATGGAGTTTGGACCTAGTTGCCCAAAATTAACACTCCCTCTCAACTAGGGAGAACTCCATCTGTCCACAAGTGCCATCCATCAGTACCATCATGTACTTTCACCAAACATCGTGCGTCATCCTGTTGTAAATTGCTTTGCTAGCTCTTTCTCAGATAAAATAAAAGGTGAGTCACAAAGGCATCACACTAGAGGTTAAAACCTCTCTTGGACTCAAAAAGAGTCTCATACTAACCCAAAGTCAGTTTAGAGGTAAGAACCTCATGATACTTGATCCCAGATCTTGCTATCTAGGACACATGCCATCCTAGACATAGAGAGTATGGCAATCTCTGATGCGTCCATCGGTCTTGCTATTGGTCTCTATCCACATTTCCCACCTCATTGGTCAAATGAGAGGTACTTCCCATGAGTTTGAAACTCCATGGGTAGGATGCGTGCAGGGCACAGATCAAAGAGAGGTGAACCAACTCAATATCATAACGGTGGGGCAGAAGCAGAACAAGGTTCGACAAGCCTAGCCCCGTTTGTGCTTATAGCTCCAAGAAGCTATCCCAAGCCCCTTTGAGCTCCTAGAGCTCATAGTCCAACTCAAGGAGGACCCTCAGGCACAGATCAAAGAGAGGTGAACCAACTCAATATCATAACGGTGGGGCAGAAGCAGAACAAGGTTCGACAAGCCTAGCCCCGTTTGTGCTTATAGCTCCAAGAAGCTATCCCCAAGCCCCTTTGAGCTCCTAGAGCTCATAGTCCAACTCAAGGAGGACCCTCAGAATAGGGTCTTTCCACGATCCCAAGCTTCTCACGGAAGGTTAGGAACTTGACCTTCCCCGGGGGCTTTGTGAGAATATCCGCGACCTGGTCATCAGTTCCTATATGATCGAGCCTTAGGGCACCACACTGTACCATATCTCGGAAAAAGTGGTACCTGATATCAATATGCTTGGATCGATCATGGAACACGAGATTCTCATAAAGATGAATCCCAATATGGTTATCACAAAGGATAACGGTGGTATCTAGCACATGCCCAAACAGCTCACTAAAGAGCTTGTGCAACCAAACAGCTTCACAACAGGCCATACTCGTTGCAATGTATTCGGCCCCAGCGATGCTTAAAGGCACCAACTTTTGCTTCATGCTCATCCAAGAAATCGAAGCAGAACCCAAGGTGAAGCAACATCCAGATGTGCTCTTGCAATCCACCACACTGCCAGCCCAATCGGCATCAGTATATCCATGGAGTCTCAAACTCCCGACAGTGTATCTCAGCCCATGGTTGCTTGTGCCCCGAAGATATCTCAATAGATTCTTGGCACCAATCAAGTGAATGTGAAGAGGATCAACCATATGTTGACTCAAAGTGTTCACTGCAAAGCATACGTCCGGCCAGGAGTTCACTAGGAACATCAGGGCCCCCACTAGTTGTCGATACTCGGTAGGATTTGCTAGCACGGGCCCAGCAGCGTTTCCACACAACTTCTTGAAGTTGAGTTCCATCGGCGTCGACACAGACTTACAGTCCACCATACCAAATCTCTCCAGCAGCTTCACGACATATTTTCCTTAAGAAAGGAAAATCTCGCCTGGCCTCTGCCAGACCTCCAAGCCTAGGAAGTAGTGCATCAGTCCTAGGTCTTTCATCTAAAACTCGAAAGCTAGCTCCCTCTTACACTGATGGATGAAAGGGTCAGCACCTGTCAGGAAGAGATTGTCCACATAAAGAACCAAAATGAGAGGCCTTTCTCTATCAACCTTAAAATAAAGGTTCGGATCAGCATTACTTGTTGGAGTGAAGCCCAACTTCATCAAGTAGTTATCTATCCTCTCATACCAAGCCCTGGGGGCTTGCTTCAACCCATAGAGGGTTTTCCTCAACCTACATACATGGGTGTCTCTATCTCGGACTTCAAACCCTACAGGTTGCTCCACATACACCTCTTCCTTTATAGAACCATGCAGAAAAGCAGTCTTCACATCCATCTGATGTAGACTCCATCCTTGCATAGTAGCAAGAGCAAAGATAGATCGGATGGTGGTATAGCGGGCCACAGGTGCAAATATATCATCATAATATATGCCTTCTTTTTTAGAGAAGCCTCGGGCAAAAAATCTTGCCTTGTACTTTTCAGCACTTCCATCAGATCCATGCTTGATCTTATAGAGCCATTTCGAGGTGACAACAGATTTGTCCTTCGATCTCGAGACCACTTCCCAGACATCATTTTTCATAATGGACTCATATTCTTCGTGCATAGCATCCTTCTAAACTTGATGCTTTATAGCTTCTTCAAATGATCCAGGCTCAGATTGTACAATCATACTCATGGCTGCTAGATACCCTTGGTATCTTTTCGGCTTCTTGCTTTCACGGAATGTCCCCCTTGGGGCAACATGTCTCTCGGCATCTTCGAGAGTATCCCGAGCCATGAGGGTCTTCTCTTATTTGAAGGAGGTGGATCAATGGGGTCCATAGGTCCTTCAACATCGGGCATCAGGTCATCCTTCGGCTCTTCCTACTTCCCCTCTTCTTCATCTTCTTTGTCTTCCTTGGAGATAGGAATATTTCTCACTTTCTTGAGGGCAGTATCTTCATCATAGGTGACATCGTGGCATATCTCCACTTCTCTTTGACTAGGCACATATATTCTATATGCCTTCAAAGTTTCACTGTAGCCCACAATCATTCTCTTCTTTCCAGAAGGACCCATCTTGCTTCTCTTTTCTTTCGGCACATGAAAGTAAACAGGGTAACAAAAAACTCTAAAATGAGAAACATCAGGTTTCTTACTAGACAAGACTTCTTCGGGAGTTTTGGAGTCCAGAGCGGAATGCGAGCATCTATTTTGAACATACACAGCAATGTTCGCAGCTTCTCCCCAAAGAAACTTCGAAAGACCTTGGTCACATAGCATGGCGCGGGCAACTTCCAAAATGGTCCTATTCTTTCTTTCAGCAACAACATTTTGCTCAGGAGTGTACGCAGTTGTGGTCTCCCTCTTAATGCTAGCTTCTCTAAAAAATTCATTAAACTCATTTGACTCGTACTCGGTCCCATTGTCGGTCCTCAAAACATTGATTTTCCACCAAGGCCTTGAAGGTACAGAACCATTTGAATGCTTCGTCATTCTTCTTCAAAAAATATATCCAGGTCTTGCGAGAGAAGTCATCTATAAAAGTCATCTAATAGGAACATCCTCCCAAGGATGTCACGGGCAGCATACCAAATAAGTCAGAATGTACCAACTGCAAGATATCAGTTGTCTTTGTGACACTTTAGGGGAATGGTCCCCTTGTATGCTTCCCTTCGGCACAACCCTGACACATACCTTCATGATCATCTCTAAATTCAAACATCCCTGTCACCACCTTCCTTGCTTCCGGAAGGGATTTGTAATGAAGGTGTGCAAAACTCCGGTGCCATAACTCTATTTGAAGAGTTGCATCACATGACATAGCCCCCAATGGACTTCCTCCAACCTAGTAGAGTGTATCAACTCTAAAACCAATAGAAAGAGCATCCTTGAAGTTCTTCTTCCAGATAAGTACCTTTCCATCAACAAATGCCACCTTGAACCCTTTGTCTTCCATTACCGAGATGGACACAAGGTTGTTCTTCAAATCAAGTACGTACAACACATCCTATAATCAAAGGACTTGACCTTGAGATAGATGGAGGGTCACAATCCCTATCCTTTTCACGGGATAGGTGGCATTATCTCCAAGGATAATTTCCAAATTAATATCCTTCTTAACCAGATCAGAGAGGGCTTCTTTATAGCCAGTGAGGTGCCTTGAAGCACTACTATCAATCAACCAGACATCCAAGGTGTCGGGTGGAGATGCAGCAGATAGGGCAGATACAAGAATAAATTCATTTATTTTATTATCAACAACATTAGACTCATCGTACCTGGAATTTGTTGACCTCTTCAAAGGTTGCCCATTTCCACTACGATCAAAGTGAGCCTTCCTTTTTCCTTTTGAGTGCATCTCATCAATATTTCCTCAAAATCAGGAATCACATTATTATTAAGAATAGTGGTATTGAATACATATCAATCACGGGGAGACCTCCAAGTGCAATAAGAACCATCTCTTGATCAGATATTGCTTCCCCAATAGCTAGGAGGTTATTCCTGATTTCAGTGAGCCTCATAAAATAGGATTGAATAGATTCATCCTTGCCCTTCTTGATATTCTTCAATTGATTCTTGAAGAAAATGATTCAATTAGCATTGTTAGCCCTGAACATGCTCACCAGCTTATCATACATCTCTTTAGATGTGTTCAACTCAGAAATTTAAGCAACCAAGTACTTATGAATAGAATCTCGGATTATCATCTTTACTTTGATTTCCCCTTTTCTATGCTTCGTCTTCGTGGCAGCAGCTGCATTTTATGGAGGCTCTTGAATCTTCTCCTATACATAGTCCATGACATCTTGATCTTCTAGCACCAAATCCAAGGACATCTTCCATGCATGATAATCAAACTTATTAGCCAATTTATCATCAGCCTTGAAACCCTTGTAGGTTGAGGAGGCCATTTGTCCTTGATAGGATTTCTTCCTTTAGAGATTGCTTCTAACACTAGCTTGGACCTTTGGACTTTGTCTTCACCTCAGCTCTGATACCATGTTAAATTTAGATAACCATGGTGTTCTATGCACTTTTACTTCAATCTTTCTTAGGCCCAATACAAAATATAAATCACATAAACTTGAAAGTAAAATGTTGAAAGAACACAATAATAGATCAATAGAAGACAAGCCAAATATAGATCAAATTTACAATTCCTTTTGTCCAGCAAAGATATGAGATATTGTTGCGTTACAGCAATCAACAGGATGCTTCAACCAGCAAAGTCTTTTTTGGTCAACCAATATTCCATGTGTCACACCCACAACCCTCAAAGACAGCTCATCACAATTCAACACTAGTCAACCCAAAGACAACGCAGAAAAGTCAACGCAAGCAGCAGCATTAAAGTCAACGCAGCAAATTAGGGCTTCGGTCAAAAAGCCCTAAATTCCTCGATTTTAGTGCCCAGCTATACGGCCTCCTAAAATCGGATTTTTGGCAAAAGATGGAGGTCAAACAACTAAGGGTTGACCATAGTCAACGCTGGTCAACATTGCAACAAAAAGCCCTAGACAGATCCGCAGAAAAGAGTAGCTTCTCTCTACACATGTGAGGGGGAAATGGCCTCCAAAGGCTATTGAACAAATCAAGATCACAATGAGAGAATGTGTGATGAGTTGATGAGCAAATGACCTCCAAGTCTCTCCAATTTATATCCATCAATGAGCGTGCGTGACACATCTATTAGGCATGTGAGACTACATTACAAATCTGGCCGACCTTGCACATGTGGAAAATAAATTCAAAATAAATGTTCTGCTCATCCAATCAAGATGATCTTTAGATCAATCTTGCACCTCTCCGAAAGAGGAATCCAACAAAAATATGACCATTGTCATATGAGCAGTGCAACATGGAGTTTGGACCTAGTTGCCCAAAATTAACACAATCCCATTGCGACACCAGATATCTGCTCATAGTATGCTCCTTGGAAGCTAAAAAAAGTGGATCGTAAACAAATCTCTGCAAGCTTAGATCTGGGGTTACATTGTTTAATTCTTTATTTATTTATTTATAAATTTTGAATTTCATTAATATAAATTGAGATGGACATTTTAATATATATTATTTACTATAATTGTTGTTAAATGGATCGCTCATATACACCATATTTCTATTAAATTAAATATTATTTATGAACATCACTTCAAGTTATAACTTACTAAATCATTCATTTTTAGTCGAATTTTCTTGCATTGCGCCTACACAAATATTATATATGAATATCACTACAATTTATAACTTACTAAATCATTCATTTTTAGTCGATTTTTCTTGCATTACGCCTACACAACTCCTCTATACTGAGTTGTAAATTGTCTCAAAACATATATATATATTACTCATTTATGGCTCACATTGATATATTTTGTTTGTTATTAGTATTTTTGTAAATGCCACATGCCAACTTTATATGATGTATTGAAAAGGAATTACATATCTCCTTCATTCTGATAAATAGAAATCTCCTATTGATGGAATACATAACTTATTACTTTCAATTACTTTATCTCTATGTATACTAGCCTAGATCCATCTTAACTTCTAATCTACCAAATGTCGAAAGAGATCAAATCTCTTTTCACTCAAAAGGTGGTTTGCATCTTGAGATATTTGATGTATCTTGAGATATCGAATCATTTTCGGCCCTTGATAGATCTGGAGTTAAGATGGCTCTAGATTGCTTTAATTATTAATTATATTTAATTGTAATTATGAATATAATTATTAAATTTATAATTTATAATTTATATTATATTATTTCATTTTTATTTTTATGTAATTTGACTTAGTCAAAATGTTTACAAGACATTACATTTCAAAATCTATACCACTGAGCGAGAGCACCTCTCCGCGTAAAATACTGCATAATGTGATGATCACTAATTAAACTAAGGCATAATTTTAATTAATTTTAAAAATAATATAATTTATAATTTTTATCTTAAATATATTTAAGTATTAGTGTTTTGTTTGCCAAGTATTATTTTTTATAAATTAATATAAATTATAATATACTTATAGTAATTGGAAATTGCATAATTTTAATTAATTTTAAAAATAATATAATTTATCATTTTTATTTCAAATATCTTAAGTATTAGTGTTTTATTTTCTAAAGTATTATTTTTTATAAATTAATATAAATTATAATATACTTATAGTAATATATGTTGAAAATTATATATATATATATATATATATATATTAAATTATTAATTTTTAGTTGTTGAAATTTAAACTTTTAAATTAATAAAAAATAATTATTGCCTTAAATTTAGTTAGTTAATTAGAAGAAATGATAATAGAATTAAGTTTTTTTTTTTTTAAGAAACAAAACATATTAATCCATTTCTAAATAACATCTCTATCATTATGGGGAGAGCAAAATACTTCATAATGTGATGATCACCAATTAAACTGGGGCATAGTTTTAAATAATTTTAAAAATAATATAATTTATATAATAAATTTATTACTATGTTAAATTTTGATGGTTAAATTTAACTACCCTACAGTAATATTAGTTATTATGTTATTATTCTTAATCGATTTTTAAAATATTATTAAATTAGATATCATTTTTTGGGATTCAACTGCGTTAAGTAAGTCATTCAAGTATGACCATTTCCATGAGAGGTAGTCGTAACAGACTAATTTCTCATGATTTTTGAATAGTCCACTTAGTCAGGCTTGGTGCAAACCTCGGAAGTGATGATTGACGTTATGTGATTCATTTCACTAGCTTCAACCCCACTTCTTCACCCCGGTGAGCATCACCCGATGCAATGAGTGCTAAGTGGACTATTCAAAATCATGATAAATTAGTCAATTACGATTGCCTCTCATGGAAATGATCATAGTTGAATGACTTACTTAACGCAGTTGAATCCCAAAAAATGATATCTAATATAATGCACTATGGAAACCCCTCAATACTTAAATACAAAAAAGTAAAGGGAGCTCTTCTTGAATGGTTCATGAGGCACAATAGTTCCTAAGGTTTTGCAAATGGAGTAGCAAGCTAAGTGGGCTTGATTGTGGGAAAAAATTCACGGTTAAGCGCGCTTGAGCCAGAGGCGATCTGGGATGGGTGAACTCCCGGGGAGTCCTGGTTGTCGGGTGCAAGCCCCGGAAGTGATGATTGATGCTATGTGATTCATTTCACTAGCTTCAATCACACTTCTTCACCCTTGTGTGCGCTCGATGCAATGGGTGCTAAGTGTACTATTCAAAAATCATGAAAAATTAGTCACTTACGACTACCTCTCATGGAAATGGTTATAGTTGAATGACTTACTTAACGCAGTTGAATCCCAAAAAATGATATCTAATATAATGCAATGGGGAAACCCCTCAATATTTAAATATTATTAAATTGTGAATTTTTTATTTTTACTAAATTAAATATTATTGCACCCAGAGACACTCCCAATATGGTAGAGATGTTGTAATGTAATGTTTAACATTTTGACTAAGTCAAATTACATAAAAATAAAAATAAAAAGATTAATGTAATGAAAACATTTTAACTTAGTCAAAATAAAATAAAATAAAATAAAGTAAAAATAAAAATAAAAACAGTCAATGGTATTAACACATGGTATTGACACATAGCATTCATGTGTAATATACCTTATTTAAAGAGGAAAACTAAACCAGCCTAGATCCATCTAAACTCTGAATCTGCCAAGCACCAAGAGGGATCAAATCTCTTGATATACAAACCTCTTTTAGAGTGAAAAGATATATAAATATCACTTGAGTTTATAACTTATTAAACCATTCATTTTTAGTGGTTGGATTTGATTGTGTTAAAATAGCTTTTGAAAAAATGTTATGGCCCATGGTTGGGTTATAGCTAATGGTTTTGTACATTATATTTATTTAATCTATTAGCTTTTTCTCATGGTTTTGTATGTTATATTTATCCAATTTATTAATTTTTGTTCGTTAAATTTTCTTTTATAAATTAAGATGGCCAAGATAAATCACTCTTATCAAGTGGAATTATTTAACGTTACTTTTTACATTTTATATTTATGTATGTTCTAATTTAAACATATCAAGCAAACATTTAATTTCGTTTTGTTTTATTTTGTTGTTTTCTATATATATTTTTTCCAGACATTTTTTTTCTATATATATTTTTCTCAGACATTTAAAAAACGTTGCTTACATTACGTCTACACATCTTCATGTACTAAGTTGTAAAGCGCCTCTCGGTGGAATAAAATTTTGATATAAAACCATTTACTCAAAGTGAACATTCCGTTATTTTATTTATGACCAACAATAAAATACTTTTTTTTATTAATATTTTTTTTAAATGTCACTTATTAACTTGGGATTGAATATGAAAGGAATTACACAACTCCCTCATACTATGCTATAGAAAACACCTTTCAACTTAATAAAATTATAAATGAAAGGAATTACAAAACTCCCTCGTACTATGCTATAAAATTATAAATGAAAGGAATTATAAAACTCCCTCATACTTCATATACTTCATACTATAATATAGGAAGCACCTTTCAACGCAATAAAAGTATAAAAGTTACTTATGCATCCAACCCACCTTGCATAATATGCATCATACACAAGCAAATGCACCAGGAAAAGGAAGAATAAATTGTCCACCATATTTCACAGAAAGCCTCGTTATCATACTAAGCAATCGCACATGACTTGATAAAATGCAGGAATTAAAAGCAGTAAACAGCATAAATAAGAGCATCGTGTGCTGTGATTTACATTACAATCTTAAAGTTGGTTGCCATCTTTGGTTCCCTCTCCAATTTCTCCGTAGACATGTGTTGATGGAGCATTTTCTACTTTAGAGCCTTTAATATATAGCTTAAAGTTAAGCTTAGTTATATGTCGAACTATTTAGGTTTCGTGAATTTTTTAGCCAGTTTAGTTGGATTAGGAATTGAAGCACTTTATTTCACTTTTTCACATATGCACTGTTCACATATGCACTGGTCTTTGTGTATGTACTTGTACCTAAAATCTTGAGACTTATTTTCCTGTAATTTATGGTTTTGAGAATATCCTATGATCGGTCTTTTATGGTTAATGTGCATAACTTTAGTCTGAAAACAGATGTTCAACGGAGTTAGAAAATGGGTACCGACCTACAGAAGCCATACTGGTCATATGCCGAAGCCCATCCTCGGCTGCTCTGACAGCCCTAGTTGAACGCCTAACACCTTCAGTTATCTCCTGGCTGTGAAGTAATGGAAAATATGTTAACAAATGTCTGCTTTGATTTGGAAGCAGAATATTACAAGTCAGTTCGCATATAGCACGTACCATTCCAGAAATAAAACAAAAAAGACAGCAAGCAAAGTTACAGAACAAACCCCAAATCACTAAGCTCCATTGTCAAGTCACTGATTTCCATCCCTGACAATCTCACAGCAGCCATTGTTCCAGGGAGCTCTTCCCTAGTAACATCCAGTAGGTTTGCCAAAGATTCAGCGGCCTTCTTGAAAGCCTTTTCCAGTCAAAGAGAAAAACACATCAATGATCAGACCGAAAACCTTCAAAGCAGCTGATTACACTTTCTTTAATAAAATTTAGTAAATTATTTCAAACATAACTTTACATTAGTGACTTATGTAAGGACAGTTGATAACGAACAAAGCAGTTAGACTTTCTTTATGACATACAACCAAATTGTCTACTGCGTTAAACTCTAAATTTTGACCAACAGAATGGATCCACATACTATCAACGTTGGTATGGCAGCAAAAAACAAGCAGGAAGCAGATATGGAAACCTGCAAAGAGAGATAAAAGATATCAGTGATTCAGTATATGAACAATTGCAGTCATCTTTAGTGCGTTATATTTATAATTATCCATAAAATTGGAAATTTACTCATGATATAAGCAGAGAACAAGAACCATGCTAACAAAGAAAATATAGACCAGAAAGAGAATATCAGCATAATAAGTTGATGTTTTGACAGATGTTTCGATTGAAAATGACACATCTAGAAGGAATTAGAAAATAAATCTCATCCAATCCTCTAAAGTAAACACCACTCTGTACAAAATCAGTTTAACTCAATTATATGCAGTCAACCAATTTAATCATATTTGCAAAAGTTGTTTGTAGACGAAGAAAACTGATGAATATATACTCTTTCATTTTGTAAAAGTCATAACACATAATGTCATTCTTCCCACATGCAAAGAACAAAGGATTGAAATGGCTAGAGGGCAAAGTCTTCGCCCGAGAACAGTGGAGATCAAGTGACTCAACACTAAAACCTTGCATATTAAGCAAAGACAATCTTTGACCACGTATCATATATTGTTTTATCATATTACAATACTAGCTGTTTTAGAGATGAAGAGTTTGGTCAATGGGCATACATTTCCAAAAACAAAACAAAAAAACATGGGAAATTGTGTCCATGTCGATGAAAACTTAAAAAATTCTCAAGAAACAAAGAATCTCCTTGCACTTTAATTTATAGACAGTTCATTTTTGCTTCCTCATCTTCCTACTGTTTCTTTAATTTATAGACAATTCATTTTTGCTTCCTCGTGTTTCTACTGTATCCCATATTTTTTTATAAACTTACAATACTAGCTGTCTTTGACATAGGGAATTGGGTCAATGGGGTTGCGGTTCAGCAAGCAAGAGAGTGGCATCTCAGGCCACCCACAACACAATTTAGCAGTTGGGGCCAAGTGCAAGTACTGGGACAATTTGACAGAACAGTACATCCCCGTCTTTGCCATTTTGATGAACGGAAATGCTTGATCATTGATTCACCACTTTAGGGCCATTTTGCCTGTGCAAGCAGGTTGCTTGCAGTCCCTGACAGGTTGTAATGCTTCTCTTGGGCTTAAAGGATACAATTCCAAAAATAAAATAAAAACACAGGGAGCTTGTGTCCACATTGATGAAAAGCTTCTCAAGAAAACACAGTTCATTTAACTTATAGACAGTTCATTTTTGCTTCCTCATATTTCCACTGTTTCTTCCCCCATTGTATGATTTAGTATTTTACACAAACAACCTTCATCTAACTAAAGATAATCATACCCTAGGATTCTCATCTCATCATCTTCTGCTTTTCCCTCAGACACCTACAGATGATCTATTCCAAAATGACACCTCGCTATTCATTCACAGATTTATCTTAGCTCTTTCTCCTTGTTACCCAGCAACTTATTTACTCTAGCTCCTTCTCCTTGCTATCCCCTTGAAAATGCATGGTTATTTTGTTTTTTTCCTAGCATCTTTCTCTTACTAGCAAGGCAAATATCCCGTGGGGCACTGTGATTATTACAGGTTGCAAGAGAAACTTGGAGGCTATGCATCTTGTTCTATCTTGCCCAATCATCATTTCATTCATCATCCATGGCAAGAAAAAATGTGTAGAAGTATTGTTGGCTTGATGAAGGTTTTTCAAACATATCTCACCATGAGGTTCCATTTGGGCATGTCACCCACCAAAAAGTGGGTAACCCCTAGGAGAAAATATTTCTCCTCTTTGGAAAGCCACCCAGCCAGCAGACCTAAGATGATCAACACATAACACTAAGCCAGGATAATTACCCTATGCAAACAGTTTTGGGTGTTTGCAGATGTTCCAGTCATTGGAAAAATTTGGGCAAGTTAAGCAAGTGAACTTCAAGGCCTAAGGGTTTGATCTCCTAAACCTTGTTTCCTCACTGTTTTGTTTCAGCAAGTAAACTAATTCATAACAGTGGTAAAATTTCATTTAAATTGGCCTAAAATCAATTCATTTACTTAACACACTAAGGAATAAATTGCAGAAGTTGGGTAATCATAATTTGGCATGAATCTACAATTTTTAGTGATTGTCATCTCTGCATAACAAGTCTGACATAACAGTGGCAAATTGCATCTTAAGAAGGCTAATACATCTAAAGTCTTGTGTTGGAAAAGTTGATTTAGCACTTGGGTTTCTATTGCTCATATTTAGCACGAATAAGCATCTCATTTGTCACCTAAAAGAGCTATAAAACTTAGGTAATCTTACTGTTGTCCTATTGTTCATTGAATATCATAAGTGACATGACCATGACACCTAAAAGAGCTATAAAACTTAGGTAATCTTACTGTTGTCCTATTGTTCACTGAATATCATAAGTGACATGACCATGTCACCTAAAAGAGCTATAAAACTTAGGTAATCTTACTGTTGTCCTATTGTTCATTGAATATCATAAGTGACATGACCATCTCCTTACCGTTTGCATTGAAAGAAAGTGATAAGTTGGTGTCACTTGGCATTTGGTTCACTGTTTTCACAATTAACTCACTGTTGTCATAGATCTATCTTAACATTGGAATACAAGTTACATAAGTGTTTTCATTGTTTTACACTCTAATTGTTACTTGCTTCATGGTTTTAAGTGCTATTGTGAAGTAGGTTGCTAGCATTGGTTATTTGGAATCTAACATTTGCTTGTCCGTTGTAAGCTCACTCATAATTTCCAAAGATCATTAACTTTGCACTAAATTCACTCACATAAGCACTTAATCAAAGATCGAATATCCTTGAATATCTCTTAAGCAAATTTGTGAATTTGGCTAATTGGTAAATCTAATAATCATTTTATGTTGAAGAATATTGGCTAAGAACACTTGCAATCTTATTGTCTCTTTTGGATAATTGTCATTGGCATATCATATTGAATCATTGGTTAATTATTGTAAGTGGATAAGTATTCTATTGTTTATCTATTGTGGATCCATGGACTTGAGCAATTGTACCGTGGGCAATTTTATTTCTTGTTGGCACTTTTGAACTTAAAAACTTATCTTGTGGTTGAGATTACCTTTCATAATCATTGTTAAGTACTTCATATCTCAACTTGAAGTAAATCATAACTAAGTACTTAAAGGAACATTAAGTAATCTCACCTTAAGAAGCATTCATTCAACTTGCACATCATTCTAAGCTAGTCTTGCACTTAATAACTTACCTCCAAGCATAAGCTTGGTTGATAGAAATAATAGGACCACCTTTCTCAATTTAGCTTGAGGAACTTAGCACCTCTTTAGTGGTTAACACGATGACCTTGCAATCGTCAGAGCTACAGTCTCTGCAGTGCCGGAGGCATCAGGTGGTTAGAACTTAGAACACAGGGGCAGGTATCATTAATCAAGCCTCTGTTTGCTTCTCGTTGGCTTCTATCCCACAACCTACTCTAGAGACTAGTTCCAAAATAGTTAAGAGGAAGGAAACATCTGGAACAGGCATATAATTATAAGTAACCAAGTTTCCTGCATTTCGCCTAAGTCTTAGGATTTGCATAGCATATAGGTTAGCTAAGCATTTAAGCAGCAGTTGTTCATCCAGTTACTTGGTCTTTAATTGATCTAAAAGCAAGTCAGTTGACTCCATAAGGCACTGGTCACATTGATAATTAAATCAATCCTTTGAAACTTGCTAAAATCAACCAAGTGGCTAGGCCATTCAACTATGTCTCTCGGACTTGTTGGTTGCCAACTTGTCCTTCATCTTCACTTTCCATAGGGACCACCTCCCATAGCCTGTTGTTGGGAGACAGCTAGAACAAAGAGGTCGGGGATCAAAGTGATAGCCCCCAACCTAAGTCGTTGTCACATCGTACCTGTACAATCTGAGCAACAATAGGTCCAAATTCTTTTTATAGTGCGAAAATCACAAGTGATGATGCTCTCTCGCAATGGAAAAGAGTTTTATTTATATGAGACCTCTCCTAATTCGAAATAAGCCTAATTAACCCCAACAATAATAAAATAATGTGCAAAATACTAACTTAGTGACAAGCCCACCAAGTAGCTCATAAAGTGATGAAGAAGCCATCCATAACTGAGCCAAAATGATGAAATCATGGTGTAGATGGGTCGTTGGAAGGCCGAGTTGAATCCTCAAGATACCATGATGAGAGAGAGCGCTCCATGAATGATAGATAAGGGGGTGGCCCCTTGATCTCTATGTAAATCATCATGTGGTGCTCCAAAGTGGCTCTCGGGCACAAGTACTAGTCTCATGGGTCTCCTAGTGAAAAATAAGCCTGTAGACTGCTCCAAATGAGGGCATTGAAGATGGTGATTTCCCTCCCATGTCTCAAGGGTGAGACAAACCTCCTTTGGGCCTTGGATCAGTTACCAAACCCTGTATGTACTACTAAGCTAACTAGGGGCACTACTGGTTCAAGTGCATCATCTAACATATAATGTAGGGCAATGAACAAGTTGCTGAAGGTGTTGAGGGTGTCCATAAGATGAGATCATGCTCTATCACATGAAGGAGTCACATGGCTCTCAACACATCCCCTACAAGTGTCAATATGATCCTCTAGTAGGCTCGGGCCCAAGTTAAGTTGCCCAACCCATGATGAAACCACCTGCCAATTATGCATAAGATTTAATGTGTCTCCTCACCTTCAGGTACAATAATTCATTAGTGCATCTAAGTGAAACAAGCTTGTGAATCCATGGGTCAAATGAGACTTCCTGTTGGGTTTCCCTTCCAAATTTGGGGCTTTGAGCATGTAATGGTGTTACCTCCCTAAGTAGGAGTGACTAATAAACAACCCTATTAGGTGTTCCTAGCCCCTAAATGGAAAGACATGTCTAAGGTACATCCTTCAAGTGGTAGGGCTCATTTGGTAGAGGGTGCTTTTCAAGGCCCCCATTGCTTTTTGAGGCTTAATAGGGAGAGGGGGGCTAAAATTTGTCGTATTCGCTCACAAACCCCCATGGTGCCACGTCAATTGACTAGGTCCCATTAACCTTTCGTCCGGGCTCCACCTGTTGCCACATAGCTTCCTATCCCCACAAACACTGCTCGCCACAAA
This sequence comes from Pinus albicaulis, assembly GCA_034641835.2. Lineage (NCBI taxonomy): Eukaryota > Viridiplantae > Streptophyta > Pinopsida > Pinales > Pinaceae > Pinus > Pinus albicaulis. Next base: position 341,004,432 of record CM076572.1, read on the forward strand.
GTCTTGAGTCTCTGCCTCCATAGACTCCCCTAGGGTCTCGATATTGGGACAAATTTCAATAAACAGGTATATTCCCATTCCTCATTTCTCTCAGTAGATGAGACTGCCTCTGCTCACCACTTTACCACTAGCAGAGTCTTCAATGCTCGTTCCAATGTCGATGGGTGGTGGGTGGTGGCCCATGGCCCCACCCTTTTAAAATCACCAAAATCCTAAAAATTAATTAACACTAAAATCTTTCCCAAAACTAGTCCTTGGTGCAGATCTCGAGGTTTTGCCACATCACTTACTACACCATAGTCTGCCATGTGTTAATCCACATCAACCAATCAGAGTATGCCACACGTTCACAATTGATGTGTACCTTCCACATGTATTACCATGTCTCACTTTCCAACTTTTCATTCAATTTTCCTTAAAAAACACCAAACTCACTAGCGACATGTCGCACTCACAAGCTACCACATCATCATCTCTACCACCTGTCATGCCACTTCACTGCCACATGTCACTTAAAAATGGCCTACTTAGCCCTCTGAAAGCCAAAAATTTCCTACCATGTGTCACCTCCTACGATTGCCTCGTCATTCCCAAAGCTACATGTACGGTGTACCTGCCACATGGCATCCACGTCATGGCTACATAGCTAGCCATGTCATTGCGGCCTGCCACTCCACTGCTCACCACCTATTATTTCCTTTTGCACATAAATGGATCGGGAAGTCTGACAAGAGCTAAGTGCTTTAGTCTAGTGCCCTGTGATCAGGGGTCGAGACCATTGGCTTATTGCTCTACTACCTACCACCCGTCGCTCTTCCTCCTAAGCTTTGTTATATAGTTTGGCACCAATCCAAGGAAATCTGATATTGGAGTATTTCAAGTGTACCTCTTTGTTATTCCTTCAAAAGGCCCATATTCTTGATGAATGGATGCAATGATTTATGGAAACATGAACCTTAAAACCGTAAAGCAACTTCAAAACATGATAAATCCATGTCCCTTAGGAGTTATACCAAGTGCCATACAGTGTTGGAAAGGTATTTGAGAGGACTATCCAACCAAAGGCTTTGTAAGATATTTTGAAGCACTTTGTAAACCTGATATCAATGACATCCATTAGACAACCATTGCCAACTTGCTCAAAAACCAAATTTTCTAACAATCTTTCCCTTTGGCATTGACGGCAACACCACCGAAAATTGCAGGTTATTAATGGGCACACCTTTGCTTCACGACTCTCTTAGAAACACTCCCCCTTGTTAGGCTCTAAAATTGTTCATTCTCTACACCTGCTTCTTGTTCATGCTCTCCCTTTTTGAGAATCCAATGGCTGATCTCTCTACCCCTTTGCACACTTTCCATCTTCAAAAACTTTGTACACATTTTCAATGTTTACGCACTTCCCCCCCTTTGGCATCGATAGGAAAGGGTGTTGGTTGATATAACTATATTGTTTGTGCACAGTGCCCTGTGGGATTTGAGATGCCAATGTCGAATTAATCTCCCCCTGTGATTATGCCCCCACTAAACTTGGGATTTTCTTACTGATATAATTCTTCTACTGAGGTACCATTTAAATGAAGACCCATAAGGTCCCTTTGAACACTTCATATTGTTGAAACAAGTAGCTCCCCCTCACATGATACTGAGAAACTTTCCATTTCATCATTCTGCTCTTGCAGCTCACTTGCTAAATTTCTCCATGTGTTGAGTAGCTTCCAATCCCCATACCGAGTGAATCAGTGTGTTGAAGGATACATCACTCCCAACTATTGTCTAAGGTATTCAAATAGTTCTCTAGGGAGTGACTTGGTGAATATATCTACAATTTTCTCATTAATGGAAGCATTTTCAAGCTTAGCAGTTTGGTCAGCAACTTGATCTCAAAAAAATTTATATTTAATTGGAACATGAATCATTTTGGAATGCATAATGATATTCTTTGAATTACTAATTGCACTAGTATTATCATACATGATGGGAATAGGATTAGCATATTCAACCTCGTTGTCCTTGAGTGTTTGCTTCATCAAAAGGATCTGAGTAGAACATGCAACTGCAACTATATACTAAACTTCAATTGTAGACAAATAAATAGGGCTTTACATTTTGCTTACCCAAGATACTAGACAATTGCCTAGAAATATTGTTGCAACACGTATTCTCTTTCTATAATCAATGCTACTTTCCCAATCTACATCAGTGTATGCTATTAGATTGGAATATTTTCATATATCATAATCAATTGTTCCTTGTAGATATTTAAATATTCTCTTGACTGCATTCACATGGCTCTCCTTGGGGTTAGACTGAAATCTAGTAACCAATCCTATAACTTGCATTATAAACTTCAATTGTAGACAAATAAATAAGGTTTTACATTTTGCTTACCCAAGATACTAGACAATTGCCTAGAAATGATGTTGCAACACGTATTCTCTTTCTATAATCAATGCTACTTTCCCAATCTACATCAGTGTATGCTATTAGATTGGAATATTTTCATATATCATACCATAGACCATAATCAATTGTTCCTTGTAGATATTTAAATATTCTCTTGACTGCATTCACATGGCTCTCCTTGGGGTTAGACTGAAATCTAGTAACCAATCCTACAACTTGCATTATATTAGTCCTTGATGTTGTTAAATATACAATACTTCCAATAATTGACATGTAAGTGTTCTGATCTAGATCAAGGGATTCATCACCCTTGCTTAGTTTACATCCAGTTACCATGGGTGTGCTAACAAGCTTGCAATATTCCATGTCAAATTTCTTTAGAATTTCTTTAAATATTTGGAATGAGAAATGAAGATACCTTTTTTTGATTGAGAGAGTTATAAGCCAAGAAAGAATGATAGTTCACCTAACATGGACATCTCAAACTCCTTTTGAATTTCTTCTACAAATTTTTGACCCATTTGTTCCAAATCGCTTTCAAAAATGACGTCATCTACATATACAACCGTGATTAGCAGATTTTCATTATCATACTTAATGTAAAGGTTATTGTCTGTTGTTCCTCATTTAAATCCTTGTTGTTGTAGGTATTTATCCAACAATGCATACCAAGTTCTTGGGGTTTGTTTTAACCCATACAATGCTTTCTTTAGTCTTCAAGCCTGATTTGCATCCTTAGATTGTTGAAAAACCTTTGGCTATTCAATGTATACTTCCTCCTCTAATTCTCCATTAAGAAAAGCAAACTTGACATCCATTTGATCCACTTTAAGATTTCTATTACTTGCAAATACCAGAAACATTATAATAGCTTCTAATTTAGCTACAGGGGAAAAAGTTTCTATGAAATCAATACCTTCTACCTGTGCATATCCTTTGCATGCCAGTCTAGATTTATTTCGTATTACCTATCCCTCTTCATTGAAATTTTTTAAAACACCCACTTGGTACTAATGATATTTTTTGCTTTTGGTCTAGGAATCATTTGCCAAGTGTTATTTTTCTCTATTTGATGTAGCTCTTCATTCATTGCCTTAATCTAGTGTTTATCTCCACTAGCTTGATTAAAAAATTTAGCTTCTACTTGAGACAATAGTGCCATATTGCATGTTTGGAAGTGCCCATGAATTTCCTTCTAGTACGAACTCCCAATTCGTTATCTCCAATTATTTTATTTTCAGGATGTTTCTTCTATGCATACCTGGATGGAGTTTTGTACTTGTGAGGGTTTTTTTTCTTCTTCTTCTTCTTCTCCTTCTTCTTGCTCTTCTTGTTCTTCTTACTCTTTAAATACACTTGATGCATCAATTGAATTTTCATTTTTTTTACATTCTATTGATTATGGCAAAGCTTCATCTACCCTGATATCAATGCATTCCACTATTTTCTTTGATATTTGGTTGTAGCACGTGTAGCACTTACTTCTAATTGAATAGCCAAGGAATATACCTTTGTATGCTCTAGAGTCAAATTTCCCCACCTTGTCTTCATTTCTTTTTATGTAACAATTTCTTTTGAAGACTCTTAGATGTTTTACTGAAGCTGGCTGCTCTACCTTTCCACAACTCATAAGAAGTCTTATCACTTTTTGGTCTGAGATGAAATTTGTTTGATAAATAGATAATTGTTTGAGTTGCTTCTCTATTAAATTTAGATACATGGTGTTCTATGCTTGATGCACTTTTACTTCAATCTTTCTTACGCCCAAGACAAAATAGCAATCACATAAACTTGAAAGTAAAATGCTGATAGAATACAATAATAGATCAATAGAAGACAAGCCAAATATAGATCAGATTTACAATTCCTTTTGTCCAGCAAAGATATGAGATATTGTGGCGTTACGGCGGTCAGCAAGATGCTTCAACTAGCAAAGTCTTTCTCGGTCAACCAGCACTTTCATGTGTCACACCCACAGCCCTCAAAGACAGTTCATCACAAGTCAACGTAAGTAAAACCAGGGACAGCGCAAAAAAGTCAACACAGGCAGCTTCAAAAAAGTCAACGCAGCAAACTAGGGATTCGGTCAAACAGCCCAGAATTCCTCAATTTTGGTGCCCAGCTGTATGGCCTCCTAAAATCGGAATTTCTGCAGAAGATTGAGGTCAAACGACCAAGGGTTGACCACGGTCAACGCTGCAGCAGAAAAGCCCTTGTTGATTTATGGTAGCATCGGATGTGCTCTAGCCTTATAACTTTGTATATAGGCTAAAACACATGTATTCCAGAAAACCCAGAAATGGTTTTGGAAAATTCCACTTAGAGGTGGTTTAATTAAATTAATTAATCGTTTTTTTATTTTTCCTAAGTCTAAACTTAGGGAAACTAATTAATTAAAGAGTATTAATTAAACTAAGTGTGAATCTTCTAGATAAAGTCATGGATGACCTCCAAGTTAATCTTAGCCCTTGATTATGTTTTAATCTTGGTCGTTGAAGGGTCAACGGAAGAATATAAGGAGGGTGAGGGGCCTATGGAAAACACATTGAGACACTTGAGCCATTGAGCATTTTCGAATTTGTGTGAGGAGACACAACTTTTGACCAGAATCAAATCACTAGGGCAGGGTTTGCTAAGTGATTGTGATTCAGTGATCAGATCCAGAGAGGGGCAGAAGCAGAGACTGGTCAGGAGGACCAGGAGTGCATTTCAGAGAGAGGCAGCATTTACGCATAAGAGAGACAGCGCAGTTTTCTAAAGGGGTGACGCAGTTCCTGCAGAGAATCACGCAGAAGCAGCGCAGTGTCTCTTGGAGTTAGTCCGGAGATAGCTAGAGGTTGGGGTTTCTGAGCCAGGAGGGCCAAAATCCAATCTCATATTAGCTAGATTAGTTGCAGAAAGGAGTGATGCAGTTCCTCAAGCTTGCCCACGCAGGCTTACGTAGTTCCAGCGTAGGAAATCACGCAGAGGCAGTGAGGGCTTCACCAGCGCTATTTAGATCAGTCGAAGACTTGTAGAATGACGCATATCTCACAATTATACTTGTCTAGATTTCTCTGAAGGGTCTGCCAGATGTTGGCACCCTAGTTGTATTCAAGATTCTGCTGCTTAATAATACAAATCCTTAGATCTGCTGCACCGGTTTTCCCAAGTTGGATTTTCCGGGGACTTAGTCCAAAAATAATTGTGTCAAATGTGGATGTTTTTCATTGTATTTTGTTCAGATTGTTTCAGCACTTAGATTTATTCCGCAGCATTATTTGTGTAGACTGCTTCAGAAATTACTTTGATATTTCACTATAATGAAATTATTATGAAACATAATAGAAGAAGTAATTTAGATTTGTTGCAGTAGGAATCCGGATCTAGGATTTTTCACATGGTATCAGAGCTTATTCAAGCTAAAGCGCAGGTGAAACACAAGTGAACCAGCAGATCAGCACTGAAGAGTCTGGGATCTGCATAAGCAATAGCAGACCCTCCCAGAAATTACACTGTCTAGGCCAGGAGGGCATTCCAGTGCAGAAAAGGCTCCCTCTTAGAGAGTTGACAGAGGGGTAAACGTTTTCAGTTGTAGAAGAGACAACGTAGCAGACCAGCGTAGGTGAAGGACGTAGTTACTGCACAACAGTAAGAGCTGGTGCATAAGAGTCGGAAAATTTTTGGAAAACACAGTTGGGGATTTCTTGACCTCGGAGGGTTTCTTACTCAAAGAAACTCAGCTTTTCCCACACAGCAGCAGAAGCAGTGACTTACTCCTCAAGGAGTGCGCAAGTCTAGCTGAGCAGAGGGTTAGAGGAAGATTTCGACCAGTTGAGGAGATGGCCATCAATGGACTGCGAGACCAAGATAGATTGGAGGGTGCCTCCAACTATGCTCTTTGGAAATCAAGGATAGAGTTTCTCCTTGATGAGCATGATCTGAAGGCCCTCATAGAGAGTGCAGTTGCAAAACCTCTTGATGCAGCACACCTGAGACAACTCAAGAAGAATATGGCAAGAGCCAAGCGATTGATCCTAGATGGTGTGAAGGATCATATCGTACCCCACATAGCAGCAAAGACCACTGCTAGAGAGATGTGGGTAGGGCTAGAAAAGATATACCAAGGATCTTCCAAGCAGTGGAAGATGTACCTTGAAGAGAAGATGTGTAATATCAAGATGAAGAAGGGAGAGCATTTTGACTCCTTGTCTCTTATTCAAGAAAACTGAGATCAACTGTCAGCAGTAGGATCTGTTCCTAGAGACTCGGAGCTAGTAAGGCTCACTCTGAACTCTGTTTCAGAGGACTATCAGTCTTTGTCCAAAGTATTCTGGGCAGAGAAAGACTTCTAGGATGGGAAGCGATGTGGGCATCCTTACAATAAGAAGAGTTGAGGAGAGATCTCCTCAAAATCCATTTGGAGAATGGCAGCAGCGGTTCAAAGGTCAAGAAGGAGGAAGAAGATAACACTGCCCTTGCATCAAAGGGGCAACAGAAGCAGAAGAAGAAAGATCTGTCCAAGATCAAGTGCTTCCGGTGTGGGAAAATGGGACATTATGCCACACAGTGTCCACTTAAGAAAAAGGATAAAGAGGAGAAGGAAGATCCACAAGCAGGAGCTGCCAAGATTGAGGCAGAAAAAGATTGTGCTATGTTAGCTCATATTCCGAAAGGAGAAAAGTGGGTTGACTTGGAGTTGTAGATCCAGAATCTACAAGAGGTACGATCCTTGAGTATTTCCGAACTCTTGGATCACATGTGAGCTATGACAGCCTAAAGGCAATAGCAGGATGGACAGTTGTAGCAAAAGATGATGAGATGAAGCAATGACTAGCAATACTAGATCCTGATCAGCGCAGAGAGGGAGCAACAGCAGCGCAGTGCACATTGGTGCAGCGCAATGCAGAGCAGCAACAGCGCAGTATTTTCAATGAGCTAGTGCAAAAGCTAGCAGCAGTCAGTCTTATTTTTCAGTTCCAAATCTACTTGTCCAATTTCGGATGTTTTTCCGAAGCAAGCAGTGCAGCAGCAATAGCAGATGAGCAGCAACAGCGCAATGCACAAGTGGTGCAACACAGTGCAGAGTAGTGCTCACGCAGTGCAGAGCAGTGCTCATGCAGTGCAACAGCATGGTTGTAGAATTTAGAGGGAGTTGCAATACAGTCAGAGCAGCAAATGTTCCAGCACAGCAGCAAATGTTCCAGAAGTCAAAGCAACACATTGAGTTGTTTTGCTAGAGCACTTTCCACACTAAGAGGGTGTTGATTTATGGTAGCATCAGATGTGCTCTAGCATTGTAACTTTGTATATAGGCTAGGACACATGTATTCCATAAAACCCAGAAATGGTTTTGGAAAATTCCACTTAGAGATGGTTTAATTAAATTAATTACTCGTTTTTTAATGTTTTCCTAAGTCTAAACTTAAGGAAACTGATTAATTAAAGGGTATTAATTAAACTAAGTGTGAATCTTCTAGATAAAGTCATGGATCACTTCCAAGTTAATCTTAGCCCTTGATTATGTTTTAATCTTGGTCGTTGAAGGGTCAACGGAAGAATATAAGAAGGAGGGTGAGGGGCCTATGGAAAACACATTGAGACACTTGAGCCATTGAGCATTTTCGAATTTGTGTGAGGAGACACAGCTTTTGATCAGAATCAAATCACTAGGGCAGAGTTTGCTAAGTGATTGTGATTCAGTGATCAGATCCAAAGAGGGCAGAAGCAGAGACTAGTCAAGAGGACCAGTTGTGCATTTCAAAGAGAGGCAGCATTTATACAGAAGAGAGACAGTGCAGTTTTCTGAAGAGGTGAGGCAGTTCCTGTAGAGAATCACGCAGAAGCAGTGCAATGTCTCTTGGAGTCAGTCCAGAGATAGCTAGAGGTTGGGGTTTCTGAGCCAAGAGGGCCTAAATCCAGTCTCATATTAGCTAGATCAATTGCAGAAAGGGGTGATGTAGTTCCTCAAGCCTGCCCATGCAGGCTTACGTAGTTCCAGCGTAGGTAATCACGTAGAGGCAGTGAGGGCTTCACCAGCGCTGTTTAGATCCGCTGGAGACTTGCAGAGTGAGGTATATCTCACAATTATATTTGTTGTCTAGATTTCTCTGAAGGGTTTGCCAGATGTTGGCACCCTAGTTGTATTTAAGATTATGTTGCTTAATAATACAAACCCTCAAATTTGTTGCACCAGTTTTCCCAAGTTGGGTTTTTCCGGGGACTTAGTCCAAAAATAACTGTGTCAAATGTGGATGTTTTTCATTTTATTTTGTTCAGATTGTTTCAACGCTTAGATTTATTCTGCAGCATTATTTGTGTAGACTGCTTCAGAAATTACTTTGATATTTCACTGTAATGAAATAATTATGAAACATAATAGAAGAAGTAATTCAGATTTGTTGCAGTAGGAATCCGGATCTAGGATTTTTCACAGCCGTAAACAGATCAGCGTAGAAAACAGAAAGCCCTAAACAGATCAGCACAAAAAATAGCAGCTTTGCTCCACACATGTGAGGGAAAAAGGCCTCCAAAGGCTATCGAACCAATCAGATCACAATGAGAGATGATGAGAAAATGACCTCCAAGTCTCTCCAATTTATATTCATCAATGAGGATGTGTGACACATCTCTTAGGCATGTGGGATAAATCTGGCCGACCTTGCACATGTGGAAAATAAATTCAAAATCAATGTTTTGCTCATCCGATCAAGATGATCTTTAGATCAATCTTGCACCTCTCCGAAAGAGGAATCCAACAAAAATATGACCATCGTCTTATGAGCAGTACAACATGGAGTTTGGACCTAGTTGCCCAAAATTAACACTCCCTCTCAACTAGGGAGAACTCCATTTGTCCACAAGTGCCATCCATCATGTACCAAATCAAACATCGTGCGTCATCCCGCCGTAACTTGCTTTGATGGCTCTTTATTTCAGAACAAACAGTGTATCACAAAGACATCACACACAGCTGACCCGGAGTCAGCTTAGAGGTAAAAACCTCTCTCGGGCTCAAAGGAGTCTCATACTAACCTGAAGTCAGTTTAGAGGATAAAACCTCATCATACTTGATCCCTGATCAAGGTGTCGGACACGTGCCATCCTAGGCATAGAGAGTACGACAATCTCCGATGTGTCCATCGGTCTCTATCCACATTTCCCACCTCATTGGCCAAATGAGAGGTACTTCCCATGAGTCTGAAACTCCATGGGCAGTGTTGGCCTGTGACCGCACACAAAGTGGAGAAGGAGAAAGGAAGGGAAATCGTAACTGTCAAAGAGCTTCAAATGAATTTATCTGCCTTTTAATTCAGTCGAAAGAGGAAAGTGTCGCTGATTAAGTGTGATGGTGAGCAAAATCCATACTGCCATCATTCATTCCATCTACCCCCTTCCTACCCTTCATTTATCCTAATTTTGAACTCCAATGCTCTAAATACCATTTATCCCTTTTCATTTTTATTTTCCCTAAGTCATTCCCTTTTTATTTCATGACCGCACACTCAAATTGCTTTTCGCATCAGTCAAATCCCAAAATCTTTTAATTGCCGTCTCCTACAAACCTTCCGAAACATGATATGGGATGAAGTGGGACCCATTCACCCGCCACACTTCCTTTCATTTCATTTCCCTTAAAAATCGTTAAAATTTACCTTTTCGCCTTTCCGCTTCATCTTTCTACCTTACCTTTTTCATTGCCATATCATTGTTTTCACTTACCATCCGCCTTCCCGATTCCCCGATTGCGATTAAAGTGGGGCCATTTCTCCTTGACACGTCACCCTTTCCCCTACCATCCATCGCACATCGCTAAATATAAACTTCGCAGATCAACGATTATAACTTTTCGCGCTTCGCACAGTTTGTAACTTACCTTTTAAGCGCTCACAAAGTATTCTGTTTAAATTTTGATGTGGGGCTCCACCTCCATCTGCCACGTCACCTTCCCCACTCCTGCACTTCGCACTTCGCAGGTTTTATCGTTTAACCTCCACCTACTCCCACATAAAACTTGCGACCTGCGATCCGCGGGCATGGTCCCACTACTGTCCGTGCCATGTCACCTTCCTCGCACTTTGCGCATCTCACTCTTTATTGTTTACCTTTCGCTGCGTGCATATAAAACTTGCGATCTGCGATTTGCGGGCGTGGGTACCATCGCCTTGCCATGTCATCAATAGCCCTCCTATGGCCTGTCTTTTGCTCATTTCAGTGATAAAAAGTCCTGCTAAATTCATTTCCGCTTTCTACATTCATGCCCCCTCTGAAATCCGATTCTGGTTTGCAATTTAAAACACAACATGGGATTTTGGGTGGAACTTGCAGTATAGTTTATTCAGTTTCCACAGGATAACCTCCGCTAAAGAGTTCAGCACACACAGCGCAACTGGCTATTCCACAACGAGAAGTGGAAATCATGAGCATTAGAGAGTGGAGGTCTTCAAACAGTAGGTGGAATCATATGATGAAGGTCGGACCGCTCACCTGTTCTCAGACATTCCTTACCACTCCTTTGAAGATTCTGAAATTTGGCCTCCTTGGCCAATTGTTTTGTTCTTTTTACTGATTAGATAGTGATGTTTTGCTGGTAATATCCCAATTTTACCCAATTCTATTTTGATTTTTCTGTTGGAGGAGTGATTGCTTGATGCACGCTCTGATAGTTTCTTAGGATATTTTTGGTTTCACCTGTGGGGGTCGATCATGACAGAATATTCGATTGTAAACCCTCATGGAGAACTCTATATGTAGTGAGTTCTAAGATGAAAAAAAGGTTCTGGAATTTTGAAGAAATTTGTTGTAGTTTTGTATGATTGTGCTCCTTGTGCTCTGAGACACATATTTGGGAGAGTTGTTTAAACTTAATATGATACAGAGCTGTTATTTGGATTCCAGATGGAGCAATGAGTAGTATGTATATGTTTCCTTCTGTTATCAGTAATCTCCTTTTTATGTGTAATCATCTTTCATGCTATGCTGCTTTGATGGTTCGTGTAATGTAGTTGTCGGTATTCTGTAATCTTATTCATGAATTTGTGTCTGTATAACGCTCAGGTGTTAACGCTCATGTATTAACCTTGCCGCACTCCCTTAATTCGCGCTCCACGAGCCTCTGTTGTTGTCCATATCTCATTCATATCTGTTTCCTCTGAGTTCAAAGGGGACAAATTCTTAATCCTCTTAAGCCTGTCTCTTGTGGGTTCCTTCTCCGTTCTTTCTCAACACCTCTGCATTTTTTTAAAGTTTTTGCTCATCGTTTTATACTTGACCCGCTTAAAAGCCATCTAGCTTCACAGCCTCCTGAGCCCTCTCACAGTATAGGGAATTCACATGAATCAGGCTCAAATGGTCTCCTCCATTCCTGAATCACCAAAACCATTTTTCTCTTGACCCATTTTCTGTCAGAGGCATTTATATAGTTGTCCATATTTAACCTCTGATTTTAAGATGTCCTAGGCACTTGTATTTTGCAACTCAAGGTTGTCTCTAGGAGCTACAACATCTTTTTGGCGCTGTTGTTGGGGAAACGAATGAAGAAATCTTTTCCCTGGGATACGACATTATCTTGACCCTTCAATTAGGTGAGCACGAAGGGTTGAGAGTTGCATATTCCTCACCTTGGCGACTCCACTGTAAAATAGTCCTAATCAGAAGTAGTTCTGGCTTTCACTAGGCCTCACACCAGATTCAGATCCATCATCTACACCCACCTCTAAATCAGATGGTTGTGTCGAGTTTCCTTTTGAACAAGTATGCCCCCTTGGCCCTCCCTCAGCCTCTAAATGATATGCCGCAAGACTATCTAGAGCAGTTGCCTCAGTTCACTGGGGAAGATAGTACTTCTACGTAGAGACATATTGAAAACTTCTGTGCCTTTGTTGAGAATATAAATCTAGAGCACTTAGATGTGGTATTAAGGCTTTTCATCCAATCCTTGGAGGGAGAAGCCCGGAAATGGTTCAAGTCTCTAGCCAACAACACAATCCACACTTGGGAAGAAATGGAAAATTTCTTCACATTGAAATGGGGAGAAAAGAGGGACCATGGATATGTCCTCACAGAGTTCAATACTCTCAAGAAGAGACAAAATGAGGATGTAACAGAATTTATAGAGAGGTTCAATAAGCTCTATAATAATCTCCCTACCGAGATAAAGCCTCCCCAAGCAGCTGCTAAGGTGATCTTCGCAGGAGCTTTCAAGCCAGATTTTGGGTTCACCTTAAGAGAAAGAAGATCCACATCTCTGGATCAGATCCAGACTGATGCGTTGGAGGTAGAAGCAAACTTTGCTTCTATTGGTAAGTTCAAGGGGAAGACAGAACATGAAGCTAGAAGAAAGAAGGGGGAGGAGGCTTCTATCTCAAATCAGGAGAGGGAATTATAGGAGCATAGAATCGAAGAGATGAATAAGTTGATCAAAAACCTCTCAAATAAGCTAGTTAAGCTTGAATCGGAGGCCAAGAATTCCCCTCCTCGTTCCAACCAAATGATTCCTAACTGGGGGTTTAATCCTCAATATCGGAGGCCCCCTCTGTAGCTGTTGCAAATTGCAATAGGCTGAGGAAGTCACAAACAACCAAGAAGATCAATTCCTTGCCTACTCTGATAATGAGGAGGGTGAACCCATCCTGAAAGGGGAACAAGAAGAAGAAGAAGTCCCTCAAGAGGATCAAGAGATTGACAGTCACTGCAGACAGTTCGTAGATTTCATGCAGGCTCAACTCCACAAGAAGTATGACCTCGGGTCCTCCAGAAAGAGAACCCGGGGGCAAGAACAAAATGAAGAGTCGATATCAAGAGAAGAAACCCTTCCTAGTCCTGCTAGTAAAGGGAAGAAGCCCTTAGAAGAATCAACCCCTCATAAGGCCACTGCATCCTCTTCCACAAAGTAAGAAGCTGATCCTCCCAAAGCTAAGAAGCCCTCATCTATACCCTTGAAACCGCCCGACCCTCCTAAAGAGCAGTTCGAAGAAGCCATTACCAAAAAAGGGCCCACACCCTTCAGTCTCCAAGAAGAACAACCCAGGGTGGTTTTTGGACCAAATATAGAAAACCAGTTTCTAGCCTGTGTTGAAAAAGAGGGAAGCGAGCTTACCCTCCATGAATAAGGGGAAGAGCTGGAGTGTTTCCCAGGGGACAACACTAAAAATCAGCAGCAGTCTGGTGATCTGGAAGCAGGGGCAGCACTAAAAATCAACAGCAGTCTGGTGATCTGGAAGTAGGGGTAGCAGAGTTTAATTGTCTAGATCCACAAAAGCACCTTCAGCCAGTAGTGTTGTATTCAGAGATTGAACACCAATCAAGTGTGCCCTATGAAAGCCAAGAAAGCTTGCCAAAAGAAGACCAACTAGGTTCGCTGATTGAAGACCACTCAAATATTCTTTTGAGCGTGTAGACCTTGAAGAAGATCATAAAGGTTCTTCATCATTCAGTTCTTCATGGGATTTTAAGAAGGAAACACAACATATTGTCATTAGTCAAGATCCTTTACTGAAGATGATTGAGAGTTTGCAGCTCCCCTGCAAGCCTCCGTATGACAAAGGAAATGATGAAGAGCACACAAAGCAGTTGATTATAATGGAAAAGGAGAAGAAACAAGAGTCATACTTGCTGTTTAAAGACAATTAGTGGCAACACGGAAGCACAACAACAATTTGGAATGAGGTTTGTTTTTTGGTTACAAATCCTCCAGAAAAACTCATATTGCATGTTTACCATGATCCTTTGGTTAATATATTGCAACCATCATTGAAGGAAGAATTTTCCAGGTTCATCAATGAAGCAATGGAATTCAGTGGAAGAGATAAGTTGCCATGTTTTAAACCCATTTCTCTACCTACAGGAATGGGATGCCAATTTCAGTTAAGCACTCATTTGCTTAACTGGCTACATTGGAAGTCTGATTATTATTTGATGGGATAATTTTTTATCAGACTAGGTGTAGGTAGGAGTGCCAATAAGCTCAGTAATATGAGCATCTTTCCAGTTTAGTTTCAGATTGCTTTGCAGTTTTCAGTTCAAGTGTGTTTCAGTTTCCAGTTTCAGCATAGTTAAGATTTTAGCATTCAAAATTTTCAAGGTGTGGTAGTGATTTTTGTTTTATATAGGTGGCAGTGCACAAATCGGTTGTAGTTTCACTTCAGGCTTACAGTATGCATTTGCAACTTCGTGAGCACAATAAGGCACAGGCATTCAGGTCTGCAGGTTCTCACCGCACTTAGAACAACACGTTGTCCCCAGATGGAGCCAATGTTGGCCTGTGACCGCACACAAAGTGGAGAAGGAGAAAGGAAGGGAAATCCTTACTGTCAAAGAGCTTCAAATGAATCTATCTGCCTTTTAATTCAGTTGAAAGAGGAAAGTGTTGCTGATTAAGTGGGATGGTGAGAAAAATCCATGCTGCCCTCATTCATTCCATCTACCCCCTTCCTACCCTTCATTTATCCTAATTCTAAACTCCAATGCTCTAAATACCATTTATCCCTTTTCATTTTTATTTTCCGTAAGTCATTCCCTTTTTATTTCATGACCGCACACTCAATTTGCTTTTCACATCGGCCAAATCCCAAAATCCTTTAATTGTCGTCTCCTACAAACCTTCCAAAATGCGATATGCGATGAAGTGGGACCCATTCACCCGCCACACTTCCTTTCATTTCATTTCCCTTAAAAATCATTAAACCTTACCTTTCCGCCTTTTCGCTTCATCTTTCTACCTTACCTTTTTGATCGCCATGTCATTGTTTTCACTTACTGTCCGCCTTCCCGATTCCCCTATTGTGATTAAAGTGGGGCAATTTCTCCTTGACACGTTACTCTTTCCCCCACCATCCATCGCACATCGCTAAATATAAACTTCGCAGATCGGCAATTATGACTTTTTGCACTTCGCACAGTTTGTAACTCACCTTTTAAGCGCTCGCAAAGTATTTTGTTTAAATTGCGATGTGGGACTCCACCTCCATCTACCACGTCACCTTCCCCACTCCCGTTATTCGCACTTCGCAAGTTTTAACGTTTAACCTCTGCCTGCTCCCACATAAAACTTGCGACCATCGGTCTGCGGACGCGGTCCCACCACTGTCCTTGCCACGTCACCTTCCCCGCACTTCGCGCATCACACTCTTTACTGTTTACTTTTCGCTACGCGCATATAAAACTTGCGATATGCAATTTGCGGGCGCGGGTCCCACCGCCTTGCCACATCATCAATAGCCCTCCTGTGGCATGTCTTTCTCCCATTTCAGTGATAAAAAGTCCCGCTAAATTCATTTCCGCTTCCGCCATTCATGCCCCCTCCGAAATCCAGTTTCGGTTTGCAATTTAGAACACGGCATGGGATTTTGGGTGCAACTTGCAGTATGGTTTATTTAGTTTCCACAGGATAACCTCCGCTAAAGAGTTCAGCACGCACAACACAACTAGTTGTTCCACAACGGGAAGTGGAAATCATGAGCATTAGAGAGTGGAGGTCTTCAAACAGCAGGTGAAATCATATGATGAAGGCCGGACCGCTCACCTGTTCTCAGCCATTCCTCGCCACTCTTTTGAAGATTCTGGAATTTGGCCTCCCTGGCCAACTGTTTTGTTCTTTTTACTGATTAGATAGTGATGTTTTGCTGGTAAAATCCCGATTTTACCCAATTTTGTTTTGATTTTTCTGTTGGAGGAGTGATTGCTTGATGCATGCTCTGATAGTTTGTTAGGATATTTTTGGTTTCACCTGTGGGGGTCGATCATGACAGAATATTCGATCGTAAACCCTCAAGGAGAACTCTATATATAGTGAGTTCTAAGATGAAAGAAAGATTCTGGATTTTTGAAGAGATCTGTTGTAGTTTTGTATGATTGTGCTCTTTGTGCTCTGAGACACATATTTGGGAGAGTTGTTTAAACTTAATATGATACAGAGCTGTTATTTGGATTCCAGATGGAGCAATGAGTAGTATGTATATGTTTCCTTCTGTTATCAGTAATCTTTTTTTAATGTTTAATCATCTTTCATGCTATGTTGCTTTGATGGTTCGTGTAATGTAGTTGTCGGTAGTCTGCAATCTTATTCATGAATTCATGTCTGTATAACGCTTAGGTGTTAACGCTCATGTATTAACCTTGCTGCACTCCCTTAATTCGCGCTCCACGAACCTCTGTTGCTGTCCATATCTCATTCATATCTATTTCCTCTAAGTTCACATGGGACAGATTCTTAATCCTCTTAAGCATGTCTCTTGTGGGTTCCTTCTCCGTTCATTCTCAATGCCTCTGCATATTTTTAAAGTTTCTACTCATCGTTTTATACTTGGCCCATTTAAAAGCCATCTAGCCTCACAGCCTCCCAAGCCCTCTCACAGTTTGGGGAATTCACATGAATCAGGCTCAAATGGTCTTTTCCTTTCTTGAACCACCAAACCATTATTCTATTGACCCATATTCTGTCAGAGGCATTTATGCAATTGTCCACACTTAACCTCTGATTTTAAGATGTCCTAGGCACTGGTATTTTGCAACTCAAGGTTGTCTCTAGGAGCTACAATAGGTAGGATGCGTGCGGGGCACAAATCAGAGAGAGGCGAACCAACTCAATATCATAACAGTGGGGCAAAGGCACAACAAGGTTCGGCAAGCCTAGCCCCGTCTGTGCTTATAGCTCCAAGAAGCTATCCCCAAGCCTCCTAGAGCTCCCAGAGCTCATAGTCCAACTCAAGTAGGACCCTCAAAATAGGGTCTTTCCACGATTCCAAGCTTCTCACGGAAGGTTAGGAACTTGACCTTCCGCAAGGGCTTTGTGAGAATATTCGCGACCTACTCATCAGTTCCTATATGATTGAGCCTTACGGTGCCTCGCTGTACCATATCCCGGATAAAGTGGTACCTGATATCAATATGCTGAGATCGATCGTGGAGCACGAGATTCTCAGAAAGACGAATCCCACTCTGGTTATCACAAGAATAACGGTGGTATCTAGCACATGCCAGAACAACTCACTGAAGAGCTTTCACAACCAAACAACTTCACAACAGGCCATACTCGCTGCAATGTATTCGGCCTCAACGGTGCTCAAAGTCACTGACTTCTGCTTCCTGCTCATCCAAGATATCTAAGCAGAACCCAAGGTGAAGAAACATCCAGATGTGCTCTTGCGATCCACCACACTGCCAACCCAATCGGCATCAGTATATCCATGGAGTCTCAAACTCCCGACAATGTATCTCAGCCCATGGTTGATTCTGCCTTGAAGATATCTCAACAGATTCTTGGCACCAATCCAGTGAATGTGATGAGGTTCAACAATATGTTGACTCAAACTGTTCACTGGAAAACATACGTCTAGACGAGAGTTCACTAAGAACATCAAGGCCCCCACGAGTTGTCAATACTCAATAGGATTTGCTAGCACGAGCCCAACAGCGTTTCCACTCAACTTCTTAAAGTTGAGTTCCATCGGTGTCGACACAGACTTACAGTCCACTATACCAAATCTCTCCAGCAGCTTCACGACATATTTTCCTTGAGAAAGGAAAATCTCGCCTGGCCTCTGCCAAACCTCCAAGCCTAGGAAGTAGTGCATCAATCCTAGGTCTTTCCTCTCAAACTCGGAAGCTAGCTCCCTCTTACACTGATGAATGAGAGGGACAGCACCTTTCAGGAAGAGATCGTCCACATAGAGAACCAAAATGAGATGCCTTTCTCTATCAACCTTAAAATAAAGGTTCGGATCAGCATTACTTCAAGTGAAGCCCAACTTCATCAAATAGCTATCTATCCTGTCGTACCAAGCCTTGGGGACTTGCTTCAACCCATAGAGGGATTTCTTCAACCTGCACACATGGGTGTCTCTATCTCAGACTTCGAACCCCAGAGGTTGCTCCACATACACCTCTTCTCTTATAGATCCATGCAGAAAAGTAGTCTTCACATCCATCTCATGTAGACTACATCCTTGCGTAGCAGTAAGCGCAATAATAGATCGGATGGTGGTATAGCGGCCACAGGTGCAAATATATCATCATAATCTATGCCTTATTTTTTAGAGAAGCCTTGAGCAACGAATCTTGTCTTGTACTTTTCAGCACTTCCATCAGATCCATGCTTGATCTTATAGAGCCATTTCAAGGTGACAACAGATTTGTCCTCCGGTCTTGGGACCACTTCCCAGACATCATTCTTCATAATGGATTCATATTCTTCGAGCATAACATCTTTCCAAACCTGATGCTTTGCGGCTTCTTCAAATGTTCTAGGCTCAGATTGTACTATCATACTCATGGCTGCTAGATACCCTTGGTATCTCTTCGGCTTCTTTCTTTCACGGAATGTCCCCCTTGGGGTAATATGTCTCTCGGCATCTTCGAGAGTATCCCTAAGCCATGAGGGTCTTCTCTTATTTGAAGGAGGTGGATCAATGGGATCCATAGGTCCTTCAACATTGGGCATCAGGTCATCCTTCGGCTCTTCCAACTTCCCTGCTTCTTCATCTTCTTTGTCTTCCTTGGAACTAGGAAGTTTTCTTACTTTCTTGAGGGCAGCATCTTCATCAAAGGTGACATCGTGGCATATCTCCACTTCTCTTGACCAGGCACATAGATTCAATATGCCTTCGAAGTTTCACTATAGCCCACAAACATTCCCTTCTTTCCAGAAGCATCCAACTTGCTCCTCTTTTCTTTTGGCACATGAAAGTAAACAGGACAACCAAAAACTCTAAAATGAGAAACATCAGGTTTCTTACCAGAGAAGACTTCTTCGGGAGTTTTGGAGTCCAGAGCGGAATGCGAACATCTATTTTGAACATACACAGCAATGTTCACAGCTTCTCCCCATGGAGACTTCGAAAGACCTTGGTCACATAGCATGGCGCGAGCAGCTTCCACAATGGTCTTGTTCTTTCTTTCAGCAACACCATTTTGCTCAGGAGTGTACACAGTTGTGGTCTCCCTATTAATGCTAGCTTCTCTATAAAAGTCATTAAACTCATTTGACTCATACTTGGTCCCATTGTCGGTCGTCAAAACTTTGATTTTCTTCTCAGATTGATTTTCCACCAAGGCCTTGAAGGTACGGAACCATTTGAATGCTTCGTCCTTCTTCTTCAAAAAATATATCCAGGTCTTGCGGGAGAAGTCATCCGTAAAAGTCATGTAATAGGAACATCCTCCAAAGGATATCACAGGCAGCATGCCAGATAAATCAGAATGTATCAACTGCAAGATATCAGTTGTCTTTGTGACACTTGAGGGGAATGGTCCCCTTGTATGCTTTCCTTCGACACAACCCTGACATATACCTTCATGATCATCTCTAAATTCGGGCATCCCTGTCACCACCTTCCTTGCTTCGGGAAGGGCTTTGTAATGAAGGTGTGCAAACCTCCGATGCCATAACTCTGTTTGAAGAGTTGTATCACATGTCATAGCCCCTAATGGACTTCCTCCACCCTGGTAGAGTGTATCAACCCTAAAACCAATAGAAAGAGCTTCCTTGAAGTTCTTCTTCCAGATAAGTACCTTTCCATCAACGAATGCCACCTTGAACACTTTGTCTTCCATTATCAAAATGGACACAAAGTTCTTCTTCAAATCAGGTACATGTAACACATCTTGTAATCGGATGACTTGACCTTGAGATAAATGGAGGGTCACAGTCCCTATCCCTTTCACGGGATAGGTGGCATTATCTCCAAGGATAATTTCCAGATTAATATCCTTCTCAACCAAATCAGAAATGGCTTCTTTATAACTAGTGAGGTGCCTTGAAGCACCATTATCAATCAACTACACATCTAGGGTGTCGGGTGGAGATGCAGCAGATAGGGCAAATACAAGAATAAATTCATTTCTCTTATTATCAACAACATTAGACTCATCATACCTGGAATTTCTTGACCTCTTGAAAGGTTTCCCATTTCCACTATGAACAGAGGGAGCCTTCCTTTTTCCTTGGAACCTATTGTTCCTGCCATTCCTTCTCGAGTTGTTGTTGTTGTCATCATCCCAGGGAGAGTCCCTTCTATTAGGACACTCTCTTGCATAGTGACTAGTGTTGTTACAAGTGTAACATCTTCCCTTCCTTCCTTTGGGCCCCGCTCTACCATGGTTTTGATTTCTCAGGCCACCATGGTTCTTCTTTGCATGAGCGGCGAAGGCAGTAGGGTCACTTCCATTACCATTAGAGGCATACTCCATCATTCTTGTTTCCTCTTGAGTGCATCTCGTCAATATTTCATCAAAATCAGGAATCACATTATTATTGAGAATAGTGGTATTGAATACATGCCAATCATGGGGGAGACCTCCAAGTGCAATAAGAACCATCTCTCGATCAGATATTGCTTCCCCAATAGCTAGGAGGTTATTCCTGATTTCAGTGAGCCTCATAAAATAGGATTGAATAGATTCATCCTTACCCTTCTTGATATTCTTCAATTGATTCTTGAAGAAGAGGATTTGACTACCATTGCTAGCCCTAAACATTCATCCTTACCCTTCTTGATATTCTTCAATTTATTCTTGAAGAAGAGGATTTGATTAGCATTGCTAGCCCTAAACATGCTCACCAGCTTATCATGCATCTCCTTAGATGTCTTCAGCTCAGAAATGTAAGCAACCAAGTGCTTATGAATAGAATCCCAGATAATCATATTTTCTTTGATTTCCCCTTTTCTATACTTCGTCTTCATGGCAGCAGCTGCATTTGATGGAGGCTCTTGAATATTCCCCTATACATAGTCCATGACATCTTGATCTTCTAGCACCAAATCCAAGGACATCTTCCATGCATGATAATCAAACTTATCAGTCAATTTATCATCAGCCTTGAAACCCTTGTAGGTTGGGGAGGCCATTTGTCCTTGATAGGATTTCTTCCTTCAAAGATAGCTTCTAACACCAGCTTGGACTCTTGGACTTTGTCTTCACCTCAGCTCTGATCCCATGTTAAGTTTAGATAACCATGGTGTTCTATGCTTGATGTACTTTTACTTCAATCTTTCTTAGGCCCAATACAAAATAGTAATCACATAAACTTGAAAGTAACATGCTAATAGAACACAATAATAGATCAATAAAAGACAAGCCAAATATAGATCAGATTTACAATTCCTTTTGTCCAGCAAAGATATGAGATATTGTGGCGTTACGGTGGTCAGCAGGATGCTTCAACCAGCAAAGTCTTTCTCGGTCAGCCAACATTTTCATGTGTCACACCCATAGCCCTCAAAGACAGCTCATCACAAGTCAACGCAAATCAAACCAAGGATAGCGCAGAAAAGTCAACGCAGGCAGCTTCAGAAAAGTCAACGCAACAAACTAGGGCTTCGGTCAAACAACCCGGAATTCCTCGATTTAAGTGTCAGTTGTACGGCCTCCTAAAATCAGAATTTCTGCAAAATATTGAGATCAAATGACCAAGGGTTCACCACGGTCAACGCTACAGTAGAAAAGCCCTAAACAAATCAGCGCAGAAAACAGAAAGCCCTAAATAAATCAACACTAAAAACAGCAGCTTCGCTCCACATGTGTGAGGGGAAAAGGCCCCCAAAGGCTATCGAACCAATCAAATCCCAATGAGAGAATGTGTGATTAGATAATGATGAAATGACCTCCAAGCATCTCCAATTTATATTCATCAATGAGGGTGTGTGACACATCTCTTAGGCATGTGGGATAAATTTGGCCGACCTTGCACATGTGAAAAATAAATTCAAAATCAATGTTCTGCTCATCCGATCAAGATAATCTTTAGATCACTATTGTACCTCTCCGAAAGAGGAATCCAACAAAAATATGACCATCGTCATATGAGCAGTGCAACATGAAGTTTGGACCTAGTTGCCCAAAATTAACACTCTCCCTAGAAGGGTTGTAAGGAATGATCCACTCCCTCTTTATCCCTACCTCCTTGCAAAAATCACTGAAGTATTTGGACGTATACTCTCCTCCATTATCTTATCTAAAGACTTTGATCTTCTTCACTGCCTGTTTCTCTTCGTAAGCCCTTAACCCCTGGAACATGTTGAAGACCTCATCCTTGGTCTTCATGAAGTAGATCCAAGTCTTTCGAGAGAAATCATCGATAAAAGTAACATAGTACAAGTGTTAAAATTGGAAACGAGGGCCAAATTCCACTTTGGAAAGCTCAGTTGATGGAGATAAATAATTCCATTGAATTCCTCTTTGCGAGAGGACCAAAATCAATATAGAGATCATCTCATTTGGGCAAGTAGAAGTGTGATTTTGAACTTTTGTTTTCTCACAAGCAATTATCAAGGTCAGCCTCTCCTATATGTCGGCTCATCAAGCCCAACAGTCACATCCCTTCAACCCCAACGACTAGTATATATTGAGGTGCCCTCAACCTCATTTCACACATCGATCTCATGTTCCTCTCTCTCTGAAAGGGCTGCAACTGTGTACCTCATGCCCTAACCAGTAGCAGCATCCAAACAGCAGTAAATTTCCAGCTCCCACAATATTCAGTTGACTAGATCGGACAAATACTTACAGATTCTTGATGATCAGTTAGCAGCCCTAGCAAGAACAAGTGTCTTCTACTGTTTGTCACCAGATTAGAGAGTATCTCTTGTCTGCTCCTGAATTGCAACTATATTGGAAGGATGTGTTAATGGATCTCCAAATTGGCAAGCCAATCTCACCCTTCTAATTATTGTACTCTCTCTCTCGCTCTGCTGAAGCATTTGATTATAATAATAAGAGGAATTGATTAAGGGTTTTCCCATCTTGGAGTTTTTTCCTGGCTTGTGCCATATCCTTGTGTTCTCTTGTCTTGGCTTGTCTTCTGATTCGATCGTATATGTTCTTTCTTAAGTTGCTATCAATGTAATAATGATTCAGTGACAATGAAAGTGAAATGCACTAACAAATGGGCTAATATGGAATTTGAAGTATTTATCTTAAGCAAGAACATGTTAACCTAAATTTAACATGGTATCAGAGCTAAGGAGAAGACAAAGCCCAAGCAAGAGTAAAAGAGAAAGCAATCTCAGGAAAAAGGTTGATGTTTGTAGGGTTTTGGATTATGGAGGCTCTTTGATCTTCTTTGCACTGAGACAACCCTGGGAAGATGTCTGAGGCATTTCTGAGTAAGCATTTCTGGGTAATTCCTCTTGATCTAAAGGTTTTTATTGGACATTCTGATCTGAAGGTTTGAAGTCACCTTTCTAAATTTAAATCTGAGGATTGTAGTTCACAACAGCTCGGATTTATGGCTCAGTTATCTTAGTCAATCATCAGGACTCTTCCTCGGAGGAAGATGAGGATACTCTTCAATCATCTTCAATCAAAACTCAGGTCGGTTTCAACTCAGATTTGTCATTTTGTAATAGAGCTCGATAATGGTGTAAGTATTACGACCTGTCCTGAAGAAAATGATCATATGCATCCCTGAGTATCCGTGAAAAAGGCGAGATCCTGTCTTAAGGCACATATTCATACTTAGTTCAAGTATGCTCACATCTTTAAAAGCCGACTTGACTGAAGAAATTAAGCCAACCGCCTAGTTAGTGATTCAGAATTCTTGCATGGTGGAAGCCGCATTGAAAAAGACTGGCATCAAAGGATCCTAGCAGCTCACTCGTGCAGACTTAGTTAAATTGTATTGAAGTAATTTCAATGAGACCTTTTGATACGTATTCACCTGCTTCATCACCATTGCCTTCAGTAAGGACAATTGGCATCATTTGCTATGCAATAGATTTTCATCAATGTAGCTGTAAGGGCTTTAAGCTTTAGTTATCACAGCAGTGTGAAGTAGCTGAGTTTTGGAATCAGTCAAAGAATCAGATATTTGGTTGTCTGAGCTTATTCTTTAAGGGTAATCCAAGAATTTAAGGCTGATCGATGATATCTTAATCTAATGCTCTGTAAACTAAATTGACTCACATTTGTGTACATACTTTTGTCCATTCTGAAGCTTAATTCTGAGATTTCTGAGATACTGGGAGGAGCCTAAATGAAACTTAGCAGGCATGTTACAAGGGACACTAATTCCAGCTCCTCTGTATTGTTGAAGTGTTAGATTGTTTGTTTATAACGGTTTTATGCCCCAAAACCATAGGTCTGTAAAACCTCAGAAGGTAATTGCAAGGATCCGTTCTTAAGCTTATGGTTGGCTGGTGCAATTGTTGTTTTATGATGGTTTAATGGTATCTGCTGAGCATCTATGGTTTCTTCATGTGTGATGTCAACCTTATACATCGGTTAACTTCTCAGGCATCTATATATATCTCTCTGAATGAGGGTAAGAGATCTTTAAGGTCAAGGATCCATCTTCATCAATTTAGGCAGAAATATCAGCTCCTAAAGTGAAGACAAAACTTCTGTAGCAATATTAGAGGCTCATCATCTCCATCAAGTAGAGATCAAGTGTCAATGGAAGTCATCCTCAGATACTCTAGTTACAACAGTACTTCATCACACTTTAGGTATGATTTTTGCATGAGGGAGGTACTATTGAGTTGGCATCATACTTGCAGTCAGACCCATATTGGCATCGACATTCAGAGTCTGCAATAGAAAAAGGTATTGCTTCTCTTCAAAATTCTCATCATTTAAATAAAGTCTGGAAAGGAAGAGCCATAGTTCTAGGCACCACTGAAGGGATCCGTGGACATTAGCCTACTTGTGGAAACTTTCTAACTTACAGTAGCTTGAGGCATCAAGAGGTAAAAGCATCTGATTCCAGAATTATTCCTCCTGCAATGAGAAGAAAAATTGAAAAGCTTCAATTCTGTCACAAGAATCTTCAAGTAACAAGGCAGAGAATATGCTAAGATATTTCAAATAGGAATGGTCTTCCTGAAAGTATGGAGACCTGAAGTCAAGGATAGAATCTTGTCCAGTAAAGATTCCTGGTTACTTCATCATTATATATGGCATTAGTCCTGCTATATATGGCTCTACAGCTCAACATGTATAATATCGTTACCAGGATGATATGTTATAACCCCAGTAGATTGATGGTCTTCTTCACAATCAAAGTTGTGAACAAGACACGTAAATTTTGGATAGCTTATCCTTTGAAAGTCTATAAAGTAAAAGAAATTGCAACCTTTCGGCTTTGATAAAAGATGCAGCTCACCTGAAGCTCTTATTCTTCAAAGAACAACTAGGAAAAGAAGTGCATGGCACTCTGGAACAAGTTCTCTGTATAAAAACAGAGATACCGGAAGAAAATTTATTCTATGCCTTGACTAGCATGATAACCAGAAGACCCTGGGTTCGATATCCTATTCAGGATCTTATGAAGAAAGGTTCTATAGATATGAATACCCGAATGAGAAAGTCCTCTCCTCATCTTGGATTGGGTAATGTGCATTGTGATGTGATGGTAGCTGTCATCTAGCAATGAAGGATCATACAATTGTGTTGAAATAATCTCATGATGACTTTTGGACGCAAGTCATGTCAGCTGAATTTAATGACTCTGATGAACTGCATATAAGCAGAATAATTATAATTGGGTAATTTTAGCACATGGACCAATGGATTAGTAACAGGTTGCAAGTATGGTTATGAGCAAGCTTACTTTTCCAATATTCAAAGGGAGATATGATTATTAATAATGAATATCCTCTCACTTATCATTAGAAGAGGAAGTTGATCTTCCTTCAAAGAGAAAGTTGGGGTTATTGAAAAACCCTACTATGAGGGTCCCGATTGAACACTAAGCTCTAGGAGCTCCGGAGGACTTGGGATACTTATTGAGCTATGAACGACCATAGGGTGAGTGGTTCACCTACTCCTATAGGTGCGCGGTATACAGGATGAGTGGTTCACAATCCCCTGTGACAGATGACATGTGTGTAGGGTGAGTGGCTCACTTTCCCCTACGATTGATGAGATACGCATATGATGAGCGGTTCACCTTCTCCTATGGCATATGAGTAGGATGAGTGGTTCACCTTCTCCTGCAGAGATGCATATAGGCATCTGCTTGTTGTCACATGTGGACATGTTTGTGGGACGTGGTTCATCCTTTCCCCACATGTAAGATGTTCATTCCCTACGATCTATGGTTGACATGTCGGTGGGATGTGGTTCATCCTTTCCCCAAGTGTAGGATCCTTCCTACTATTGTTGGTTGGCATGCATGTAGGACGTGGTTCATCCTTTCCCTACCCTCAGTGATTTGCATGCTTGTAGGATGTGGTTTATCCTTTCCCTACGTTGGTTGTGATGTGTGATTGTAGGATACGGTTCATCCTTTCCCTGCATGTGGTTATGACATGTGTTTGTAGGATGTGGTTTCTCCTTTCCTTACGTGTGATTATGAGCAGTATGTGATATATTCTTTCCCTACTGGTGTTTTTGCATCATCCTACCCATGTAGTCCAAGACACATGGGAAGTACTTCTCATTTGGCCAATGAGTTGGGAAAAGTGGTTAGGGACCATAGCATTATTGATGGACGCATCGTGTACTGCCATACTCCCTGTGACTAGGATGCATGGTGTTCAACAACTTGATCTAGGATCAATTAACGTTCTACCTCTGGACTGACTTTAGTCATTGGAGAGTGGCAAGGTCTTGTGACTCACTCTCGACCAATTCTTCTTCATTATTACTTCATGGTTCATCAGAGCAGAGATGGCATAGATGGTACATGATGACAGGTTGGTATGATGATCAGTGACTGTAGTTGGATTGGCAAGTGGAATTCTCCCTAGTTGAGAGGGAGTGTTAAAATTGGCAACTAGGGCCAAATTCCACTTTGGACAGATCAGTTGATGGAGATAATAATGTTGAGAATTTGGAGGGCCGGTGATTAATTCAAATTCTCTTCTTGATAATTACTTGTGAGCTTACTTTATTTACTTATGTCTTCTTTTCTTAACTTATTTAGTCTTTCATCAAGTCAATTACCAAAATACAAGAGACACAAATTTAGGCTCTTCGAGCCAGGGCAAAACCTCTCCTTCTTGGAAATCATAATTCCATTGAAATCATCTTTTCGAGAGGACCAAAATCGATATAAAGATCGTCTCATTTGGACAAGTAGAAGTGTGATTTTGAATTTTTGTTTTCTCACAAGCAATTATCAAGGTCGGCCTCTCCTATATGTCGGCTCGTCAAGCCCAACAGTCACGTCCCTTAAACCCCAACGACTAGTATATATTGAGGTGCCCTCAACGTCATTTCACACATCGATCTCATGTTCCTCTCTCTCTGAAAGGGCTGCAGAAGGAAGGTATTTCCAGCGAAGGAAGAAGGGCATGTTTGATGTCATGACAGGACTGGTTGATGGGCCAAGTCCCTTGAGAAGAAGGCCGAGTATCCTAAGGACAGGTTTGGGCTTATGTGAGGATTGTTTTTGGGCATCTCTCTCCTATTGCAGGTTCGAACTATTCCTAAGAATGACCCCATAGCTAAAGTGTTTTGGGAGTACTTTCATGGTGTAAAATTTATCACTTAAATGGGTCGTAGCTTCTAGTAGCCTTTCTCAAGCGGGCCGCAAATCTCTTTTTATAAATCTGTGGACTAGAAGGGATAGTTTATGTTCAGAAAGGCCGCAGCCCTAATTTGGAGAAGGTGGGTATTCGTGGAGGCTTGTTTGAGGTTGGATTGAGCCCATATGTGTAACATAATAAGGATGGATCATCTTGGAAGGAGGTCGCAGGTTTAGAGCCCTGTTTTGAATGGTTTGTGAGGACTGCAACTTTGTACCTCATGCACTAACCAGTAGCAGCATCCAAACAACAGTAAATTTCCAGCTCCCACAATATTCAGTTGACTAGATTGGACAGATCATTACAAATTCTTGATGATCAGTTAGCAGCCCTAGCAAGAACAAGTGTCTTCTACTGTTTGTCACCAGATTTAGAGAGTATCTCTTGTCTTCTCCTGAATTGCAACTATATTGGAAGGTTGTGTTAATGGATCTCCAAATTGGCAAGCCAATCTCACCCTTTTAATTATTGTACTCCCTCTCTCGCTCTGCTGAAGCATTTGATTATAATAATAAGAAGAATTGATCAAGGGTTTTCCCCATATTGGGGATTTTCCCTGGCTTGTGCCATATCCTTGTGTTCTCTTGTCTTGGCTTGTCTTCTGATTCGATCGTATATGTTCTTTCTTAAGTTGCTATCAATGTGATAATGATTCAGTGCCAATGAAAGTGAAATGGACTAACAAATGGGCTAATATGGAATTTGAAGTATTTATCTTAAGCAAGAACATGTTAACCTAAATTTAACAAGAAGTAACCTCCCAAAGAAGATACTGTCATCAATCCATATACATCAGAATGCACTAGATGCAAGATCCCCTTGGACCTACTATCACTGCTCGAAAAAGATCCCTTGGCATTCTTTCCAAGTGCACATCCCTTGCAAATACCATCATGCTCCACCTTAAGCTTTGGAATTGTTGAAATATGTTAACTAGGTTCAGTGTTCATAATATCTTATGTTTTCTTGAATTTAGGTATTTGATGTAAAAGGGAAAAGAAAATTATTATTGCTATTTTATAGCATGTGTTTCATACTCAAAGTCAATTTATTTTTAGGTCAAAGCACCCACTGTGTGCTTCTAGGGTTTGTTATAGAGGAATGAAGTCAATAGAGTCATTTTCATATGTAAAAGACCCCATTGGGCATCTTGTAACAAGTCAAAAGAATTGATTTTGAGTCAAAAGTGTCAAATTACCCCTCCAAGACCAAGTCGGCCTAGCAATGAAGAAGTCGGCCTAATTAGGGCTATCTGTCTTCCTTGAAATCCTATATAAAAGAGATCATTCGACCTCATTTGGAGACTCACTCACTCATTTGATCAAGGGAGAAAAAATAAGAAGCAAGAAGACAAGTGAATGGCTAGAAGGAAGAAAGAAAGGCAAACTTTGATTTTCTCTCTCTATCTCCCACACGTGTGAAGAAGACTAGGACATCTATAGCTACTAGGACGAAATTTCTGGGCTACAAGAGAAGGGACTAAATCTGAAGTAAAGATGCTAAATTGATCACCTACAATCCTTTGAAGAAAAAGTAGCTCAAGTGAAGGAAGGAGGAAGCCTCAAAGAGCCCTAATCACCCACACGTGCGAAGTTGCAGCAAGTTGCAAGAGGGCCGAAGTTGCAAAATTGCAGTAAGGACCGAAGTCTGTTGTTGGGGGCTGAAATATGTTGTTGGGAGTCAAAGTTGTGCAATTGGAAGAGATTTGACTTGGTTTGACTTGGTATCCTCAAGAAGGTTGACATTGTCTTGGAAGGGTCTTGGAATTCGTCATTTGAAGATTCTATAAGAAGAGAAGAGATTTTTGTAGGTTTCTTCTCTAGGAGAGGTTTTGGCTTTGGCTAGCAGCCTACATCTTGTGTCCAATTGTTCTATTGATCTTCATGTTTTCGTAGTTGTTTGATGATAAGAAGAGTATAATAATAAGTGAAGAAGTTAATCATAAAGAAAAGTAAAAAATATCACAAGCAGTTATCAAGCTAAAGAGAAATCACTCCAATCTAAGCCTTCTTGATTTCTCAACAGGAAAAAATTTAACCATCTTCCTCAATGTTGGTAAAGACCTGTAATGCAAGTGAGCAAATCTTCGATGCCATAACTCACATAAACTGATAATGTCATGTACCAATGCCTGGGTTGGTCGTCCTATCAGTCTATATAGCCCTCCCTCTCAAACACAAATCACTTTTGTTGAGTCTATACTCGATCCCTTAGGCCATAGAAGAACCTAACCATCCACAAATGCAACTTTGTAACCTCTATCCTCCAACGCTGAGATAGAGAGCAAGTTCTTCTTCAATCCTGGTACAAACAAAACACCTCTCATGTGAAGTGTCCTTCCAGACTCTAGCTAAAACGATGTTGATCCAACTCCTTTCACTACATACTTGGATTTATCCCCAAGTTCCACCTGCAATGCTGAGTCTCTAACTATCAAATCAGTGAGAGCATCTCGAAAACCATTCATGTGCCTAGAAGCACCATTGTCCACCAACCAATCATCATTGTCATCTGTATTAGTTCCTGTAAGAGCAGAGACAAAGATATATTCCTTTGACTTCTTCTTATGCTTGGCTTTCTCCTCAACTCCCTTTGGCTCTGGAATGACTTCCTTCACGTAATCTTGAAGCTCATCAAACACGTCTTCTACTCTGAGATTTGGCACCATTTTGGCAAGTGATCAAAAATCCAATCAAGCTATTGAATATTGTCTCTTAGGCTAACTTCAATGGTTGGTCTTTCAACAAAGCTCTGATACCATGTTGAAATTCTATGACAAGTACAGTAGAATACAATTTTATGCCATGTAATTACTTCTAATGATTTTCAACCAATTTTTTATGTCACTGCTATCATTGAATAATTACACTTCAAAAAATATCAACAGTAAATGCAGCGGAAACAGTAAAGATCGTAGAAAGGCAGCCATGCACAATAGAGATGATAATTTTATCCTGAGAAACCCAACCTTCGGAGAATACCCAACAAATTTTATTTAGGAGAAATCATTCTTCAGCAAGGTTTACAAATCAGCAATTTGTCAGTGATTTGTCTAGAAATTTGTGCCAATATACAAGTCCAAATACCAGTAAAACCTAGTCAAACAGTTGTAATCAACGATAGTCAAAATAGACAAATATACATAAGTCAATGCTAGTCAAACAATCAAACTTCAGCCTGCATTAAATCTGTGGTCAAATCCATACTATGGTCAACCCTTCAGCCTGGTCAACAGTTAAACAAATTCACACGTGCAGCCTCCAAGACTTGGTCAAAAACATATCTGTCAACTTCAGTCAAAGTCAGCCTCCTCCTCACACGTGTAGTTGTCCAAGAGAGAAAAGATGATGATGAGAGAGAAGATGAATTGCTCTTTCTTGATGGAGAAAATGAGATGTCACGTCATCTATTTATACTAATCTAATGGGATAAAATAACCCAAGGGACACACCCTTTCATTAGTTGGGCCAAATTGGAGACCCCTTTTGCCATGAGGGAATACCTCTCAATGATACAAAAAATCAACACTTGCCAAACTACAACCATGTATCAACCTTTGCTAAACTGAGCACCACTTTAAACCGAGATATAAATGTTGATCCCAAACTAAAGTAGCACCCCGAGTTGCTTTTCCTGTCAGCTACACTCCAACCTAATCTAAGTCTATATAGCCCACCAATCGCACTCCATCACCTCTGACATACCTGAGCCCATAATCCATTGTACCTTGAAGATTCCTGAGCATGTGCTTTGCTGCCACCCAATGAACCCTCCTTGGCTCCACCATAAACTGACTGTGTGTTCATAGTAAAACATATATATGGCCTAGAGTTGATCAAATACATCAAGGCCCTATCAGTTGCCTATACAATTTGGGATCCACCAACGCAAACTGAGGGCTAGGTCTTGAGCTTCATCGAAACTAGCTGAAACTGTCTCTAATCTCGTCTCCTCTCCGATGAAGTCATCCCACAGTTGCTATAAAGTGGGTAACTTCTCACGAGCACAAATACACGGCAAAAAGTGATGCCACGATAGAAAAAAGCCATTCAGATTTTTTTGAACTAGCTCACTCTCATCACATAGTTCTTCAATGGCAACGTGCTTATCTCTAGCCCTATCAGTTGCCTATACAATTTGGGATCCACCAACACAAACTCACAAGCATTAAGCTCCCTGAAGTTGGTACTAATGGGCGTAGATATAGGCCTGTAGTTCTCAATCCCAAAACCCTTCAGAATATTAATCGCATACTTGTGTTGCCCAAGGAATATCTCTCTGGGTTGTTGCCACACCTCGAATTCCCAAAAGTAGTGCATCATCTCACTGTCCTTCATCCCGAACTCCAAAGCAAGGTCCTACTTGCACATCTCTATGAGCATATCAGATCTCGTCAAAAAGAGATCATCCACATAGAGCCCCAAGATAAGCAGATCATCGCCAACAACTACATATTACAAGTTGGAATCCACCTCACTCTTGGTGAAGCCCAAGCCTAGAAAATACCCATCAATCCTCGAGTACCATGCTCTAGGTACCTGCTTAAATCCATACAATGCCTTCTTCCACCTACATACATGAGACTACCTCCCATGCACCTCAAATCCATGAGACTACTTAATATACACCTCTTCAATGACCCCATTGAGAAAGGTTGTCTTCACATCCATCTGATGTATCCTCCATTCCATCGATGAAGCAATAGAAATTATAGCTCTTATTGATGCATATATGGCAACAAAAACAAATATCTCCTCATAGGCTACTCCCTCCTTCTGGGAGAACCCTCTCACCACATACCTCACATTATACTTCTCAACATTACCATCAGTAGCATGTTTGATCTTATATATCCATTGAACAATGACCATTGATTTCACCCCAAGCCTCCACACAATCTCTCAAACATCATTCTTCATGATGGAGTTGTACTCCTCCACCATCGTATCCCTCCAAACTTGTTGGTTTGTTGCCTCCTCAAAAATGGAAAGCTCAAACTCACTGATGTTGTTCATCAAATCCATGTAGCTGGAAAATATTCTCAGTGGTCTACTCTCCCTGAAGGTGCTGCTAGGAGAACCCACATGCTCCTCAGCATTTGTCAAGGTTTTCTCCGCCCATCTCTGCCTCTTCCTGACAAAGCTCAAAGGAACCTCTCACTCCTCCTCCTGATCAGAAGACTGAGACCGAACTGTTAGTGTTGTTGGCCCTTTATCAGCCTTTAGAGCCTCTCGCTCCTTATCCTCTGCCACTGTGGAATTTGTACCACATGACCTCCTATAGGCCCTACCCTCCTAGAATTTTACATCCCTGGTTAAAATAGTCTTTCTTTGTGCTAGAATGTAGACCTTGTAGACCTTTGAGGTCTTGTTGTTTCCAATAAATATGCCCTTCACTGTTGAGGGCTCCAATTTAGTCCTCTTCTCTGAAGGTATGTGGACATAAACTGGACTACCAAAGATGCAAAAATAGTTCACCGTCGATTTCACTCCTATAAAAGCCTCCTTAGAAGTCTTGTCCTCCAAAATCTTGTGAAGACACCTATTCTACAAATATACAATCGTGTTGTATGCCTCATCCACAAAAACATAGGTAGTGTTGAAGTTTGTAACTTAGGAAAGTACTTCTACACAGGACTTGTGTCTAGCCATGCAGAATTCATGCACATCTCCTTAAACCACTTGCTCTAGGTTGAGCAAGTTGCTAATGTAACTTAACCTAAGTCTAACTAATAAAAAACACATTAATATGTTGGCTTATTGAGCTAATAAAATTTAGGAAAAGTAAAGTAATTTACTTTAGTAAGTTTTAATCTTAGTCGTTGATCTCAAGTGAGGTGAGATCTAATCTCGATCATCAATTACTTTGAGATTAGGGTTAGGGTTATGATTAGGGTTTTGGCTCAATGTAAAGTTATAAAAGCAAGGGTAAGGAAAAGAGATAGACTCACAACAACAACACAAGATTGAGAGCGACATCTCAATGAGCATGTGTTGGGTCCAAGGGAGCACAAAGAGGCTAGAGATCTAGATCTGCAAGAGAGAAAGTAGATTTGTTTGATCAAATTTAGAATATTGTATTTTGTATTTTCTCAATTAGGCCATCATCCTAGGATGGGAGCCCAAGTAGGTTTTGAGTTTTATTAATGATGAATTGATTTGTTGGGCAAAAATCTATATGTATTATTGTGATTCATATCATTATTTGCTTCCACTGTATTATTGTGATTCATATCATTATTTGCTTCATATTTTTGTTAGGATCTTAGCTGTGTGTTTATTTAGTAATTTATTGCTTGGAATTAAACATTGAGTGCTAGGTTTAAGGAAATCTAACATGGTATCAAAGTTGAAAGTCTAAATTAATCTTGGAATTGCAAGTGCAAGTTTCATATTGGATCATCAAAATCAGGTTTGGCCGTGATCGTACGAACGGAATTAATATAAAAAAAAATTAAAAAAATAGGGCCAAAGTAAATCGACTGAAAGGAATTTTTTTTAACAATCCGATTTTTTTTTTGTGGCACGATTTAAGAAAAAAAACAAAACAAGGATAAAAGGGTGATAGGGGGGTGCCAACATGTCTAACCGCCCACCCCAACCGCTAAAGCAATTGTCAAACTTGCCAACCCGTAGGGCGCAACAGCAAGCGACCAAGTCAGGGTCATAGATCGACATTCCACCGCCAACGAAAGTAGTTGCGGCAACAACCGAGGAACACGATATACTCAGGAGGCAAGCAAGGATGCATTAGTCGCAAGTCATATGGGAACCGACCAACCAACTTGTAGAGAGCATCCAATTAATCGCGCAAGTGTTTAGAAACCATTGAGCATGCAACAGTGCAAGGCCAAAGCACGAGGGACAAACAACCAAGGAATGTGGAGTTCTATAGCAACTGAGAGAGGGTTGTCCTCAAACAAGGATAGAGGTAGCGACAAGGGAAAGGCAACAAAGTTGTTAAAGTGGAGGCTATGATGGTGGACAATAGGAAGGTTCAATCCATGTGGATGCACTTGAGGGATAGCCATAGACCAGAGCCTCAAGTTTGGTGGGCAAAGTTGTGACCATTCCAACTAGTCGACCGAGAACAAGTTGCAATAGACATGGTTTTGAAGGCAAAATTGAGCTAGAAGAAGCACAAAGCCAACTGACCAACCGCAAAATTGTGGGTTCGAGAAAAGGATGACAGTAGTAAGTGGTCAAGGAATTGGAACTTAGGTGCTTGGGATTGACCAGTACTGCAACAAAGCCAGAACTCAGGGGGTAGCGCAGGGAACCGAAACAGATGCAGGTGAAGCAGGTGTAAGGAAATCAATATAAATCACTGGTTAAGCCATGCAATGGTGCAAACAACTGCAAACTAAGCTGATAGTGAGCACACAAAGAGATAACGTGAAGTTGGAGCAAAAGGTTGTGGGGTTTAAGCAACTATAGACAACATGAGGAAGGGCGCAATTTTCTTTCTCATCAAGGAAAATTGTTTTTGGCGGGGATTGATCAACTGGACAGGATGGCGATCGGTCTCAAGTTTGAAGATTGCTTAGATGGGTTGTCCAACTACATCATTTGGAAGGAGAGGATTGAATTGGTGTTAGAGGAAAACGAGATCTGGGAGTTTGTATCAAAAACTTAGATTCATCCTACCAATGCAACACTTCTAGCCACCCATAAACCCATAATAAGGACGTGAAAGCTAGGAGGATTATCCAGGATAAAGTGAAGGACCATATTATTCCTCATATATCCAGGAAGAAAACTACATGTGGGAGGTGTTGACCAAGTTGGACCAAAGCGACAACCATAACCAGAAGATGGTGCTGAAATGGAAACTCAGGGGCACCAAGTCCAAGCATGGGTCAGTTTCTGTTATCTTACCAAAATTTCTCAAGTACAAGGTGAGAATGTTGTAGTAGGGGAGCCTGCAACAGAACCAGAACTAATAAGGATAGCTCTAAATGGATTCACAAAGCAGGCCTTTGTTAAAGGAGTCATGGCACAAGAGAATCTCCCAACCTAGGATAGGTTGTGGGCTGACTTCACCCAGGATGAGATTCATGAGGAGACTCTTCATGGTAACTAGGTAAAAGGTGAAAGGGATGAGGAGAACACTACTCTTTCAAGTCATGTAAGAAAGGGCAAGGGGGTTGCACCACCAAACAAAGGAGACGGAGGGTCATTTCAGGATGGGAAAAAGAGCACAGTCAAGTGTTTTGCATGTCACAAGCCAAGACATTATGCAAGCCAATGTCCAGACAGAAAGAAAGGCAAGGGAAAGACAACCACTACACAGATGGACAAGTTGGTTGAGAAGTTTGAGAGGAACTTTGCCTTGGTGTCATGCATTTTTGAGATAGTTACGAAAAATGCATGGTTCGTAGATAGTGGAGCATCTCACCATTTGATTGGGATGAGGGGAGTATTCCTTAGTGTTTAAGAGATGGATTCAAACATGTAAGTGAGATTTGGTATGAGTACCATACATGCAGTGAAAGGGGTTGGAATAGTTTTATTCTAGCTAGAATCATAAGGATCTTTGGAGGTGGCAGAGGTGTTATATGTCCCAGAGTTGAAGACGAACTTGATCTTAGTCTCAGCTTTGGAGGAATCAAGGTATGATGTTGAGTTCCAGAAGAGACAAGTATTCATACATTCACAGGGAGATACCCAAGACACAACAGTCATGCTTGATGTCAAGAAGGATAAGTTGTGAAGCTTACAGCTCCAGTCTATAAGCATGTTACGGACAGAGATTGAGCAGGAGGCTTTGAAGACTAAGTCGATACTAGGGAATCATCGTTCTAATCTGGAAGATCGGCGAGAGGTCTCTTCCAGATATTTCAAGACCAATTGGTATGAGCTAACATTGATGGATGCTCAGGAGCAGCCTCTTGGGAGCATGGTTGGAAGAAACAGGTCTTCAAATCAAATTCTAAAGCATTAGAGGAAGTTTTCAAGTTCAGAGGGAGTAGCTACAGCAGCAGATGACACGATGGTATTAGAGACAAATCTAGCTAGAGGAGGTTCTTCCAGATGCACCTCCCTCGCTAAGAGGGGGTGTTGAAATTTGTAGCTCGAGTAGGTACTTCTGCACAGGCTTTGTGTCTAGGCGTGAAGAAGTTGCACACATCTCTTTAGAACACTTGCTCTAGGTTGAGCGAGTTGCTAATGCAACTTAGCCCAAGTCTAACTTAGGAAAAAGAACATATTAATATGTTGGCTTATTGAGCTAATAAAACTTGGGAAAATTAAAGTAATTTACTTTAGCAAGTTTTAATCTTAGCCATTGATCTCAAGTGAGGCAAGATCTAATCTCGATCGTCAATCAATTTGATATTAGCGTTAAGATTAGGATTTGGGCTCAATGTACAGTTATAAAAGCAAGGCTAAGGAGAGGAGATAGACACACAACAACAGCACAAAACTGAGAGCGGCATCTCAGTGAGTGTGTGTTGTGTCTGAGGAAATGCAGAGGCTGGAGGTCTAGATCTGCGAGAGAGAGAGGTAGAGAGCAAATTTGTTGAATCATATACAAAATATTGTATTATGTATTTTCTCAAAAGGGCCATTATCCTAAGACAAGAGCCCAAGTAGGTTTTGAGTTTTATTAATGATGAACTGAATTGTTGAGCAAAAAAAAATTTGTATTATTGTGATTTAGATCATTATTTACGTTCGCGGAATATTTTTGTTAGGAACCTAGTTGTGTGTTTATTCAGTAATTTATTGTTGGGAATTAAATAACAAATGCTACGCTCAAGGAAATCTGTTAGTTTTAGATAACAATGGTATGTTCTATACTTGCAACAATTACTTCAATGTCCTTTTATTAACCAAATGTTAATTCCACTTTAATTTCCAATAGCAATCACAAACCATTAATTCACATTACAATAACTATAGATAGAACATAAACAATAAATGCAGAAAACAAGTCAAGACAAGAGAACACCAATATTTGGCTAAACCCAGGGAAAAACCGCAAGATGGGGAAAACCCTTAATCAATCCTTCTTATTATCAAATATCAAATATCAAATGTTCAACAGAGAGAGAATGTCCAATAGAGTACAATGATGAAATTCAAAGTCAATGTGACTTGACTTTTGAAAATTACCCAAACCAATGTAAATTTGATCAGCTTGATGAAGGATTGCAAATCTGAAAAGTCAACAGCAATCAACTTGCCCTAACCAGACAAAAGTCAATGGTCAACACAACAATCAAACTCCTCTTCTTGAGCTCAGTCAAATCAGTCAAACTCGGCCTTCCTTGGTGGTCAAACAACAATAAAAATAGTCAAAAAATCAGTGGTCAAACCTAGTCAAATCATGTAGTCAACCCGCGGTCAAAATAGTCCTACAACTTTGCGGTCAACCCTAATCAAACAGCTCCTTTTGCCTCGATTTTTGTGCTAGGTAATACGGCCTGCTTGGACAGACCTATCTTTGGTCAAAACGCAGTCAAACAGCTCGTCTAGAGTCCAGAAGTCAACGCTAGTCAAAGTCTCCTCTCAACAGAAAGTCAATGCAGGCCAGATCAGCCCAAGAAACTTTGCACTTGTGGATGAGTAGTTTCCTCAAATGTATGAACCAATCAGATGAGGAGAGAGAATGTTGTGTGAGTGAATGTGCCAAATGACGATGAAGGTCTCCTTTATTTATATGCATTGGAGGGGTGTCAATTTGTCTAATTGACCCCAGACCGACCTTGACCAATTGTGCTCTTGTGGGCTTGACTTCAAAAACATATTTTTCTTTGTCCGATTTTAGTGCTTCAAAGGTCGATTTTGGTCCTCTTGAAAAGAGAAACATTGTCCAATAATCATTTAAGGCCAATGAGCTGCACAAAGTGGAATTTGGCCCTAGTTGCACAATTTAACACTCCCTCTCAACTAGGGAGAATTCCACCTACCAATATCCATCCATCATCATGTCATCCTGATCATCATGTACTATCTATGCATCTCATATCGTCTCTGATAAAGATTGATATAGACAATAAGAAGGATCGATCGAGAGAGAATCACAAGACATTACCACTCTCCCCTGACAAAAGTCAATCCACATAACCAGGGCTAGAACCCCAAATGGACTTGATCCTGAGAAATCAAGTTGTTGAACATCATTCATCCTAGACATAGGGAGTATGGACATGATGGGTCCATCTGTAGTTCTATGGTCCCTAACCACTTTTCCCAGATCATTGGCCAAATAAGAGGTACTTCCCGAGAGTCCCAGACTGCAAGCGTACGATGTATGCTAGGGCATCCACAGGAAAAGGTGAACCATTCATCCTGCTCATATGTTATAGGAGAAGGTGAACCACTCATCCTATGCATATGTCATCAATCATAGGGGAAGGTGAACCACTCAATCTATGCTCAATCAACTGGGGTATATACTCCACAGGGGAAGGTGAACCACTTACCCTGTGCTCATATAGCTCCAAGAAGTACCCCAAACCCCAGGAGCTCCCAAAGCTCAATGTCCAACTCAAGCAGGACCCTCATGGGAGGGTCTTTCCACAACTCCAAGTCTCTCTCGAAAGGCTAACAACTTGGCCTTTCCCAAAGATTTCGTGAATATGTCAGCAACCTGTTCATTAGTCCTGATGTGTTGGAGCCTTATTTCTCCCCATTGTACCATATCCCGAATAAAATGGTACTCGATATCAATATGCTTGGAGTAGTCGTGGAACACGGGTTTCTATGAAAGACGAATCCAACTTTGGTTATCACAATAAATAATGGTGGTATCCAGCACATGCTCAAATAACTCACCAAAGAGCTTCCTCGACCAAATAGCTTCACAACAGGCCAAACTAGTAGCAATATATTTGGCCTCGGCAGTGCTTAGAGTAACCAATTTTTGCTTCCTACTCATCCAAGAGATTGAAGCAGATCCCAAAGAGAAGCAACATCTTGATGTGCCTTTTCTATCCACCACACTGCTAGCCCATTCAGCATTAGAATATCCATGTAGTCTCAAATTCCTAGTAGTATATCTCAATCCATAGTTGATAGTGCCACGAAGATATCTTAAGAGATTCTTTGCAGCAACCCAATGTATGTGATGAGGCTCAACCATAAATTGACTCAAAGTATTTAAAGTGAAGCATATGTCAGGTCGAGAGTTTACCAAGAACATCAGGGCCCCCACAAGTTGTCTATATTCAGAAGGATTTGCCAATTTGGGACCGGAAATTTAGTTCCATCGAAGTACAGTCTTGCATTCCACCATACCACATCTTTCTAATAGCTTCACAATATATTTCCCTTGAGAAAGGTAAATCTCTCCTGGCTTTTGCCAGACCTCCGAGCCTAGGAAGTAATGCATTAGTCTCGAGTCCTTCATCTCGAATTAGGTCAACTCCCTCTTGCATTGATAAATGAGAGGGTCTGCACTTGTTAGAAATTGATCATCGACATACAAGACCAAAATAAGTGGCATGTATTTTTCAATCTTGAAGTATAAGTTTCGATCAACATAGCTCCTTGTAACTAACAACTTCATAAGATAGCTATCAATCCTTTCATACCAAGCCCTAGGGGCTTGCTTTAACCCATAGAGGGCTTTCTTCAACCTACATACATGTGTACTTTGATCTTGTACTTCAAACCCCTAACGTTGTTCCAAGTAGACTTCCTCCTTAAGTGAGTCATGAAAGAAAGAAGTCTTGACATCAATTTGATGTTGGTTCTATCCTTGATTGGCAGCAAGAGCAATTATGGATCGGATAGTGGCATATCAAGCAACTAGTGCAAATATTTCATCATAGTCCACTCCTTCCTTTTGAGAGAAGCCACCAGCCACGAACCTTGGCTTATATTTTTCAGCACTTCAATCAGCGCCATGTTTAATTTTGTAAATCCATTTTGAAGTGACCACGAACTTGTTCTTGGTTCTAGGCTCCACTTCCCAGACATCATTTTTCATGATCGATTCATATTCCTCAGACATAGCATCTTTCCATACTTGTTGTAATGTTCCAAAATAGGAAAAACAGTGCTAATACAGAAAATCATAAGTTTGCACCATGAAAATTTAAAACTTTGCAGTAAATACTCAGAACAATATGAAACACAGAAGCAACTGAGCCATTTTATTATGGAAATGGGCGAGAGTACAATATATAGAAGAAATGCACCTGGGCTTGCCTTTTTGGCAAGTTGAGCGAAGCCCAGATGAAACAACCAAATCCAGAGAAACTACCCAGTGATGCTCTGCGTTGTCCCAGTGAATCTGCACTAGCTGCTACAATGGAATAGTTGAAAACCCCACTTCCAGTGCTTAGAAATTTCTCCAAAATTATTCCCAGACTCCTCAAGCCAATCCAACCAAAACCCAGAAATGGTTCGGCCCGATCATGAGCCTCCAAAAATGACCTCCAATAGGCCATATGCTTCCCCAGTAGTTATTGAAGCACGTTGTCTATAGAATCACCAGCAAATTCTATGCAACCCTCCAAGAATGCAGCAAGTAGATCCTCTGGCACTTCCCTCATCTCTCCCAGCAAACAATGGCTCAAATAACTAAGGCATTATCCCACATGTGTGCCCAACTTCCTCCTCTACGCTAGCCCAGTGACTGCCACATTGCTCCAAAAATACGCTATCAGTCTCAGCCTCCAAAACTCACCCAATAGCTTAGCAAGCTAATGAACCTTCTCCAAATATTCTTCCGGCAATCAACCTCCGGAATCAACCAACAAAAGACACACGAATGCAACTGTGTCCTCTAGGAATACCATTGTGTCCTCTAGAAATACGCACTTCTAGGCAACTAAATGCAAATGTTGAAGATATCACAATGAAGCTCCTCGAATGATAATGGAAAACCAATCTAGAGTGGCACTCGAAGTCCCTTAAACAATGGGTGAGTTCTTCGCTTGGAAAACTCGTGCTAAACAGCAAGTGACCTGGCTAAGCAGCTCGAGCAACTGAGACAAAAATCGATAAGCCAAGAATGCCAAATGAAATGAGCTTCCTTCCTTTTATAACTTCGTTAGGCCTTTTCTCGCCTTTTTCCCTCCATACGATGTTCACACTCATGCTTTTCGAACCAGCTATTAAGGGTATGCGTATTTTACGTGTGGGTGGTCCCCATTCATCCCCAACAAAACAACATAACATAATGTTAACTAACCTCTAACTCCCAAGTCTTCTAATGAAAAATAAAATGGGCCCCGACATCACCAAAATTGGCCCTCGAAACATAAAAATTAATCCTCTAACAAAATAATTTAGGAAGGGACATTACAGTCCTCCCCTCCCAAATGTTTCTTGTCCCCAACAACTTCAATGTTGGATGCTCCAATATGTGTTCACCCTCCCAGGTGGCATCCTTATCCCGCAAGCTCTTCCAACGCACCAAATACTCCCTGATTGTCCTGCTCCTGAGCTTCCTCTCCCTACCGTCCAGAATAGACTCTGATTCTAAAACCAGATGTCCCTCATCATCAAGCGGAGGCAACTCCACAGTTGTTGTAATCTGCTGCCCCAATACTCTCGAGGCATGAAACATGAAAGATGTGGATTTTGCTTCCTAGTGGCAACTCCAACTCATAAGCTACCTCACCGACCCTCCTAGTCACCCTGTAAGGTCCATAAAACCAGGGTTGCAACTTCTCGGCCCCCTTCTGTTTCAAAGTGGACTATCGGTATGGTTGCAAGCATAGGAACACCAAGTCCCCCTCCTCAAAATGTCTCTCTACCCGCTGCCTGTCAGCATATAGCTTTTGCTGATTTTGAGGTGTCAGCAAATTATCCTTAAGAGCCTTGAGGATGTCCTGGCTCTCTTGGATCCAATCTTTGGCCTTTGGGGCCCGGCTATCTCCAAAAACGATGTCAGCAAAAGACAAAGCATCATAACCATATAAAGCACGGAAAGGAGTCATACTAATGGACATATGATGTGTGGTGTTGTAACAGTATTCTCCTAAGTGCAACCAACGAATCCATGCCTTCTATTGCCCAGTCACATAGTTCCTCATATACCCCTCTAGCCACTTGTTCACCCTCTCTGTCTGGTCATCTGTCTGTGGATGGTAACTAGTGCTCAGGGTGAGCTTTGTGCCCACTAACTTGAAAAGCTCCTTCCAGAATCCCCCCATGAATCCGTTGTCTCTATCACTGATTATGGTCTTAGGGAGTCCATGCAGGTAGAAAACCTCCCTAAAGAACAACTTTGCTACCTGAGAAGTTGAGTACCGAGTCGAAATAGCAAAGAAATGTGCATATTTGGTCAGTCTGTCGACCACCACAAAAATACAATCCTTCCCCTGCACCGCGAGA
The DNA here is from genome assembly GCA_034641835.2 of Pinus albicaulis. Classification (NCBI taxonomy): domain Eukaryota; kingdom Viridiplantae; phylum Streptophyta; class Pinopsida; order Pinales; family Pinaceae; genus Pinus; species Pinus albicaulis. Next base: position 341,047,576 of record CM076572.1, read on the forward strand.
AGTCCTGTGATGAAATCCATAGAAATGCTCTCCCATTTTCCCTCAGGAATGGGCAGAGGTTGCAATAATCCTACTGAATGTGTCAACTCTCCCCTATTCCTCTAACAAGCCTCACACTCCTGTACATATCTCAATACATCTCCCTTGAGGCCCTTCCAGGTGAAGCGCTCTCTCACAGCCATATATGTCTTCTTGAACCCCTGATGCCCCAACAGTGGAGAATCGTGAGGTACATGAAGTACCCGCTCTCTCAAATGCGAGCCTGGAACCAGAATATGCGCCCCTTATAGTAGATAAACTCCGCCATCCCCTGATAGTGCTTATCTACATGAATGCCCTCCAGGATCTCACATGCACGACAACACATGCACGACAATCCTTGGAATATTCCATCAATAACTGTGCCTTCCAGTCATGGCTAATGCTCATGAGTGAAAGCCTTGGAGGTCTCCTAGATAGTGCATCAGCTACCACATTGTGCTTGCCCTGCATATACTCAATATCAAAATTATAGGCCTGCACCTTGTTGACCCATCTTTGTTGTCTGTCATTAAGCCCCTGCTGCACCATGAAGTGGCGAAGATTGTTATGATTTGTCTTCACCCTGAATCTGTTACCCACCAAATACTGTCTGAACTTGCCCAATGCATGCATAATGGCCAACATCTCCTTGTCGTATATAGAATACGACCTCTCATGTGGTAAGAGCTTCCGGCTCTCGAAACCAATGGGGTGCCCCTCTTGGGACAAGACTACTCTGATCCCCTCACCCGAAGCATCACACTCTAAGGCGAAAGACTGCATGAAATTCGGAAGTGCCAAAATTGGGCAACTACTCATCACCTCCTTGAGGCAATCAAAAGTTGCCTGAGCTCCAGTTGTCCATGCAAAAGCCCCCTTCTTGGTCAAATCTTTGAGGGGTGCTGCCAACTGTGAGAAGCCCTTGACGAACTTCCTGTAGTAAGTGCAAATGCCCAAGAATCCCCTCAATGTTGTCACATCTCTGGGCTCCGTCCAATCCCAAATGGCTCTGATCTTCTCCTCATGCACCTTAACCCCATTTGTGCCACAATACAACATCTCCGTCAGTCCAAATTCACACTTGGATAATTTGGCGTAGAGTTGTTGCCCCTCCAGAATACGCAACATTGGTTCTAAGTGTTGCAGGTCCTCCCCCCACGCCCTGTTGTAGATCAAGATGTGATCAAAGAAAACTAATACAAACCTCCTCAACTGCCCTTTGAACACATGGTTCATGCATGACTGGAACGTGGCCAGGGAGTTGGTCAATCCAAAAGGTATGACCAGGAACTCGAAATGCCCATAATGACATTTGATGGTTGTCTTCGCGATGTCTTGATCCCTCACCCGAATCTAATGATATCCTGGCCGCAAATCTATCTTAGAGAAGAACTTGGCTCCTCTAAGCTCATCCATCGACTCATCAATGCACGGTATGGGATACCGATTCTTCAATATCTTTTTGTTGAGCACACTATAGTCAATACGCATGCGCAGAGTCTCGTCCTTCTTCTTCACCAACACAACTGAAGAAGTGAAGGGACTGGAACTCGGCCTAATATGGCCCAATGCCAACAGCTCTCTGATGGCCCACTCAATCTCATCCTTGTAGGGCTTTGGGATGTCTATACGGAGTAGTAATGACTGCCTACACACCAGGCTTTGTCTCTATGGTATGCTCGAATCCTTTGTTTGGTGGTCGTCCAGGTGGTATATCTCCAAAAACTCCTGCATATCTATCCAACACATCCTGTATGTCCGGTGGTGGAGGCTTGGTCAGTCCCCCACCCTCTGAAACTCTCAGCTCCACTGCCCACACTATGTCCCCATGCCTTAGGTCTGCCTCCATGCGACAAGCCGAAACTGTCTGTGGGGGACATGACTGTATACCTCGAAGAACTACTAGCTTACCATCCGGCCCAGTAAACTCCATCATGCGCTGCCTCCAATCGGTAGTAACTTTGCCAAGGGAATACAACCATTGGACACCCAACACCACATTGGTGTTTTGTACATCCACTACAAAGAAATGATCTATCATCGTATAGTTCCCCATGGCCAATATCAAAGCTGGAACATATCGATTGCACTACATAGTCCTGTCTCCTAAAACTAGTACTGAAAGGCCCTCAAACCCCACAGTGGTAATGCCTCTCCTCAGGACCAATTGGGCATCATTAAAATTGTGGGTGGCCCCACTGTCTACCAAGACTGAGACACGCTACCCTTGCGCTATGCCCCTGATCCTCATGGTCAGAAATTTGGGTACCCCGCAAAATGATGAAAGGACTCCCACAGATGGTGTAAAAGATTGTCCTCCTGTTGGAGGTGGTGGTGGTGGACCTCTCTCTGATGGCCCCTCGCTATCTCCTCCTTCAAACTCCAACTCCAACTCATCCTCCTGATCAATGTCTGAGAAAACTTCAATATAGTGGGTTTTTCCTACAGTGCACCAATGGCCTAGTGCCCATGGATCCCGACATGTAAAACATAGCTTCCTCCTCCTGAGGTATTTCCCAGTCTCATCATCCAACTGTCCTCTCCCTAGAGCTGCTCTCTGCGTTGGTGCAAGTCTCGTGTAACCCCCTTTCTGAGGGTAGGGAGTGTGTGATGGAAAAGGTGTCTGGGCCTTGGGGATGACCCCCTACAAATCCCTCGTAAAAGTTACAGCCTCCAGTAAAGTGGAGGTCTGCATGACTTCAACGGTCCACGCAATGGCTCTGTGAATCCCTCTACAAAAATGTACACTCTCTTAGCATCCGACAAATCAAGCATCATAACTGAAACTCGCAGGAACTCCGAAATATAATGCTAGGATGTCTTGTCTGCCTGAGCTGGGTCATCTCCTTGAAGTGAGCCTTTGGATCCCCTCAATCAAAACGCGTCACTACTCTCTGTGTGAAGTCCTCATAGGCAGTCACATTAGCATGCCCCAAAGTGGACAAGCCATGAAACCACCAATCGTGTGCCTCTCCCTCCAGATGCAAAGTGGCCATTTTAATGGCCTCTGTCTCGGTCATCCTGTTGATTTGGAAATATGTATCCAGCTTCTCCACCCAAGCACAAGTTGGGCACTTGGCAATGCCATCATATATGGGGGAAAACATCCTCCAATGGTACGCTGCAACTCATAGCTCTGCATACCTTGGCCTCCATGGCCCCTTCCCCTCTCATTCTGCTTGAGCTGGTAATAATCTCTAAAAAGTAGTGATTCTCTGAATTCATCTCCCATGGATTGCTACTCTCTGAAATATTCTTCTTCATCAACTCCCACTTGTTGCACCAGTACTATAGGTATGAAAGAAGGTACAGTGGCTCTAACTGGCCCAGTAGAAGATGGTGGTTGTGCAATAGGTAAAGGGTGATCATACTGTTAAGAGGCTCCAAAAGTCTCTCCAATTAGAAAATTATGGGTGCTTTGTTCCCAGTTCTGCATCTTGATCTCATTAAGCATGTCTTTCTACTCCTTGGCCAAATCATTGATGGCCTTCAAAAGCCTGTCAAAGACCATCTCCTCCTTTCCCTTGGGCTCCCCCGTGTATTTTACTAACACCTCCTTCCCTTAGTCCTCAGTGTATGGAGTAATCTCCAACTCCCCCTCTTCGCTTTGGTACCTTTACTTCTGGTAAGTAATATATTGTCTATCTTCTTCTCTCATAAAAGAAATCTTCCCACGGCTGAGCCAAGATCTAAGATTTGATACCATTGTAATGTTCCAAAATAGTAAAAATAGTGCTAATACAGAAAATCATAAGTTTACACCATGGAAATTTAAAACTTTGCAGTAAATACTCAGAACAATATGAAACACGAAAGAAGCTAAGCCATTTTATTATGGAAATGGGCAAGAGTACAATATATAGAAGAAATGCACTTGGGCTTGCCTTTTTGGCAAGTTGAGCGAAGCCCAGATGAAACAACCAAACCCAGAAAAACTGCCTAGTGATGCTCTGCGTTGTCCCAGTGAATCTGCACTAGCTACTGCAATGGAATAACTAAAAACCCCACTTCTAGTGCTCAAAAAATTCATCAAAATTACTCCCAAACTCCTCAAGCCAATCCGACCAAAACCCATAAATGGTTTAGCTTGATCATGACCCTCCAAAAATGACCTCCAATAGGCCCTACGTTCCCCCAATAGCTGCTAAAGCACGTTGCTTACAGAATCACCATCAAATGTTATGTAACCCTCCAAGAGTGCAGCAATAAACTCCTCTGGCACTTCCCTTATCTCTCTCGGCAAACAATGGCTCAAATAACTAAGGCACTATCCCACATGTGTGCCCAGCTTCCTCCTCTACGCTGGCCCGGTGACTAACACATTGCTCCAAAAATACGCTATCAGTCTTAGCCTCCAAAACTCATTGTAATATCCCAAATGGGGATTAACAGTAATAAAAGTACAAATAGACAATTAACTATAGCAAAAATGCAAACACCATTAAACACACACAAACTGGAGCCAAAATCACTGCTAATCCATTTTATTAATATATTGGGCCTGATGGACAGTTTGCACCTGGTCCTGCTCAAGGCAAGCTTGAAGAACAACTCAAACCCAAGCAAAATCTCTAGTTGAAAGTGCCTCTGCGTGGCTCAGTCTCTGCGCTACCTAGCCCAGAAATGTTGTTGTTAGGTGACTTCGGTCTGTCGGTTCAGTTGCTTCCTCTGCTCAGAAAATTACGGGCTTTTAACCCTGGACTCTACTCACCAAACCCACAAAAACCCACAAAGGAATTAGCTAGATGTTGACCCTGGAATTTCGGCCCAATTTCCTATAGCTCCTCTAGCTACTAGCTGCATTAGGATCTTTGTTTGACGCCTCAAACCTACCCAAAAAATTCAACCAAATTAATCTTGGCTTCTCCTCAATAAAGCCAAAAAAACCCAGAAAGGGTTCGCCCAAAGATTGACTTCAAAATTTGGCCCTCTTAGGCTTGGCTCACTGCGCTACTGGGTAAATCGAACCTCTGGATGTATCTGCTAGAAAATGCCTTCGGAGAGCTACCAAAATCCCTGGTAGGAGGTGGCTAACCTCCCCTCCAAATGTCCTGCTCAAACTTCATTGCTCTCCACACTCCCGGCACCCACACCAAACTGAACTGCACAGTCTACTCTACCTCTACGTAGTCCTGAAGGGACTATGCTCTTCATGTTGCTGCTGTTGTGTAATTCCCTCACCAAAATGAAGAACTCCTCTACTAAGCGGGCATTCTAAGTCCCCCGAGGTAGAGGTTGAGATCTCTACCTGAATATCTCGTGTACTAAACAGCACTGCAGACTTGGCTCTCTAGCTCAAGTGTGCTTCAGTCAAAATGACCAAGAGAAATAAGATGAGTGAATGAATGCCAAAATGAGCCTTCCCTTCTTCCTTTTGTCCATTGAGGCCCAACGTATGCCTTGGGTCCCACCTTGGTCTGTGCTTCCTCTCCTTGGCCAATCACGTGCTGCCTTCCTATAGCCAATCCCACGTTGTCCTTTTCGTGCCTCTTCTACGCTGCCACCTAAGGCCAATTCGACCCCACCACTATAGCCGCAATTTTCCCTTAGGGACTTTAGGAAAAGACTTTATTTGGCTTAATTATTAGTTGTGGGTCCCCTACCCACGTTATTTCCGCCCAACATTAAGAAATGCCAAAATAAATCAAAATTGATATTCCAATTAGCTGACTGCTAATTTGGAATATTACACTCACCAAATAGCTTAGCAAGCTAATGAGCCTTCTCCTCCAAATATTCTTCCATCAATCAACCTCTGAAATCAACCAGCAAAAGACACACAAGAATACAACTGCGTCCTCCAGAAATACACACTATTGGGGCAACTAAATGCAAATGCTGAAGATATCACAATGAAGCTCCCTCGGATGATAAAGAAAACCAATCTAGAGTGGCACTTGAAGTCCCCCAAAGAATGGGTGATTTCTCTGCTTGGAAAACTCATGCTAAACAGCAAGTGACCCGGTTAAGCAACTCGAGCAACTGAGATAAAAATCGATAAGCCAAGAATGCCAAATGAAATGAGTTTCCTTCCTTTTATAACCTTCGTTGGGCCTTTTCCCGCCTTTTTCCCTCCATACACTGTTCACACTCATGTTTTTCGAACCAGCTTTTAAGGGTATGCATATTTTATGTGTGGGTGGTCCCCATTCATCACCAACAAAACAACATAACATAGTGTTAACTAACCTCTAACTCCTAAGTCTTCTAATGAAAAATCAAATGGGCCCCGACATCACCAAAATTGGCCCTCAAAACATAAAAATAAATCCTATAACAAAATAATTTAGGAAGGGACATTACACTTAGTGCTTCACGGCTTCAAAAGTTCAAGTTTCAAATTGAATGATAGTACTCATGGCAACCAAGTGCCCTTGATACTTGTTAGGCTTCTTACTTTCCCAAAATGTTCATTTTGGAGCGGCATGTTTTGCAACATCTTCAAGTGTATCCTTGAGCCATAGTGGTCTTTTCCTTGAGGTAGAGAGAGCACAAGGAGGTGGACGAAGAGGATCCATTGGGCCATCAAGATCGGGCATAGGCTCATCCATCGAGGTTCTTCTTTTTTAGCAGCATCATCATCCTTTCTTGAAATGGGGAGATTTGTGGCTTTCCCTAAGGCAATGTCTTCATTAAAGGTGACAGCTTTGATTACTTCTACATCTCTTTGACCAGGGACATAAAGTTTGTATGCCTTTGAATTTTCATTGTATCCAACAAATACACCTTTCTTCCCAAAAGCTTCCAACTTGTTTCTTTTCTCTTTGGGCACATGAAAAGACACAGGACAGCCAAAAATTCTAAAACGAGAAACATCAAGTTTCTTACCAATGAAAACTTCTTCTGGTGTCTTGAAATCTAAAGCCTGATGAGTGCTCCTATTTTGAACATATACAACAGTGTTAGCAGCTTCTCCCCACAAGAATTTTGGTAGACCTTGATCATAGATCATGGCACCGGTGGCTTCCATAATAGTTCGATTCTTTCTTTCAGCAACACCATTTTTCTCTAGAGTGTATGGAGCAATTGTCTCCCTCTTAATGCCAACCTCTCTCCAACAGTTATTGAATTCATTGGATTCATATTCGTTTCCATTGTTAGTCCTCAATGTCTTGATCTTCTTTCTCGTTTGATTCTCCACCAACGCTTTGAAAGAACTGTTAGTTTCTATAGCATCGGATGTATTCTAGCCACGAAATTTGGTGGGGAGGCCAGAATACATGAGATCTCCAAAACCCAAAATTGTTTCTAGAAATTCCACCTAGAGATGGCTTAGTTAGATTATTAACCAATTTTTAAATATTTCGTAAGTCTAAACTTAGGTAATAAGGTTAATTAATCATAATTAATTAAGTCAAGATGTGAATCATCTAGAAATTCACACAGATCGACTCCAAGATAATCCTAGCCATTGATTAAGTTTTAATCTTGGTCGTTGGTGCTCCAATAGTGGATTATAAGAGGAAGTCAATGGGCACTTGAAGAAGACACACCAGTGCAGAATCCAAATACTTAGTGATCTAGACAGTTCTATTTTCCAATGCAAGTGATTCAGCAGGAGAAATCGAGTCAGAGGTCAAGTTGCAGGTGGCAGAGGGGCAAGTAGCATATTTCCAGAGGAATCTCAAGTTTCGGAAGAGTCAGAAGAGAAGGTCGAAAATATTCTTCAGGATGCAACACAGTGACTGTGCAATGCCTCAACATAGGCAGTTTGATTCAACCAAGAGGGTCGATTCAGCTTTCAAAAGGTCGAAAGAATCACTTCGAGTGGCAGCATCAAGTTGGACATCACATCAAAGGCAATTTATGGGCAATACGAGTGGGGCCTACGCAGAAGCAGTGCAAAAGGCTAATGCAGAAGGTTCCAAAGCCAGTTCTGAGGCTCAATTTGTTGTGGGATTGCTTATGGAGGAGGGTAAATTCCCTCAGATATTTCTACATTGGTTTTCCCACATTGGGTTTTTCCGGGGACAATTGTCCAAAAATATAGATGTCAAAATTCTTGTGCACTAGAATTTCTCAGTTTCCAATATTTTATTTTTCGAGGTATTTTTATGGTGAAAATTGCATTTGTGATTATATTCATTGTTTGTCATAATAAATAAACTGCATAATTAAATTTACATTTAGGAGTATAATTTCCAGCTATTGCAATAGATGAAATTTTCACATGGTATCAAAGCGTAAGTGATCAGTCGGGAAGCTCAAAAGTGAAGGAGAGAATTTCACTGCTTAGAGGGAGTAGCATGCCGAAATTCTTAGAGGCAATGCAGTGCTCAGACAGGCAGGCTGAATTGGTGGGGCAAGAATTCGATTTTCAATTGCAGGGTTGCAGAAAATTTGAGTTGCTCGAGTTAGTGATTCCAGCAGTCAGAGGGAGCAGTCGCAGCTCATATTTTCATTGAGAAAATTCCTTGGTGGGACGCAAAGGGTTTTGCAGCAATTTTCAGTTGCAAAATTAGGATAGGAGGAAGAGAAATAGCACAAAGAATTAACCATGGATAGAATTGACATTCAAGGAGCCTCAAATTTGTCTTCCAGGTTGGAGAACGAATTTGCTTGCTTGTCAGGATCAGCTTCACAGGGTGTCTGCTATATAGACAGTGGAGCTTCAGGTCACATGACAAGGATCAGAGAATATTTCTCTAGCTACAAGGAGGAGCAGATGGACTTCCAGATCACAATGGGGAATATAACAAAACGTACTCCAATAGGGAGAGGTACCATCTACTTTCAGAGGGAGTCAGGAGCAAGCACCAGTGCTACAGATGTATTGCATGTGACAGGATTGGGTATGAACCTGATTTCATATCCCAGTTATAGGACAAGAGATATGATATCCATTTTGTAGGGAAGAAAGTGTCTGTGAAACACTCAAGTTGGAAGAACGTAAGACAGGATGGAGTTTGAAGCAACAAACTGTACAGGTTGCAGCTCGACTCCCCAATGGCACTAAGAGGTAGTGACAGTAGCAATGGGAAGGAATTGAATGAGTTATGGCATGTGAGAATGGGACACCTGCACCATGAGCACTCAAGTTGCTCAAGGAAACAGTAACAGCGGTTCCAGAACTTGGGACGTAACACGATGATGTGTGCAGAGGATGCGTACTTGGAAAGTATGCTAAGGCAGCATTCCCAAGAAGTGACAGCAAAGCAAATGGTGTGTTAGGACTTATACATTCATATATTTGTGGCCCGATGTCCATTAGAGCTCTCAGTGGTGTCAAATACTTCGTCACCTTTATTGATGACCATTTCAGGTAAACCTGGATCTACTTTTTGAAGACCAAGGATGAGGTCTTCAATCGTTTTAGGGAGTTTAAGGTTCTTGTGGAGAATACGACAAGAAAGAAGATCAAGGTGCTTCGCTCAAATAATAGTGGAGAGTATATTGACGAAGACTTCACATGTTTTTGTGCGAAAGAAGGCATTAGAAGAGAATGGATAGCTTCGTATAATCCATAGCAAAATGGGGTAGCGGGGCGGAAAAACAGAACCATACTTGGGGCTGCAAAAGCAATGTTATATGACCAAGATTTGCCCAAGTCTCTATGGGCAGAGGCATGTAACACGGCAGTGTATATCCAGAACAGGACTCCTCATAGAGCATTGGGGAAGAAAACTCTAGAAGGGGTCTTCACAGGGAAGAAGCCCGAGGTTAGTCACTTCAGAATCTTTGGCAGCGTTGCTTATTGCCACGTGCCCAATGAGAAGCGCACCAAATTGGATCAGGCTACAAAGAATGGGTTTCTCGTTGGGTATAGCGAGACCTCCAAGGCATACAGGATCTAAATTCCTAGCAATAGGAAGATTGTAGTAAGATAGGATGTAAAATTCATGGAAGATCGAGCTTTCAAGAGATCTCGTGAGATGCCTGCAAGTGATCAGCTTCAACCAGTTGAAGCTCCATTGGTCCAGCAGCAGGGGCAGCGAGTGGGACCATCAGTGGGACAGTCACAGCGATCCAGTACAGTAACCAATACTAGCATTTCTTCAGGAGCAGGGAACCCAGTAGAGATCTCAAGAGACAAAGCAGCAGAGGCCAGATGAGGAGCTGGTTGAACCTCCCACTCCTAGTGGTCGAGCCAACAGAGAGGCCTGTCAGACATTGAGAGATGCAGAAGAATTTATTGGCACTCCTAGGAAAAACAAGAGAGAGCGCAGACAATCTAACAGAAATCAAGTATTGGTAGCTCAGGTAGCAGAACCTTCCAGCTTTCAAGAAGTTGCACAGCATCAGGTGTGGATAGATGCCATGGTAGAAGAACACGGCTCTATCATGACGAATGATGTTTGGGAGGTAGTGCCAAGACCTAAGGACAGGTTAGTTGTTAGATCTCGATGGATCTACAAGATCAAGTATGTTGTAGACGGCAACGTGGAGAAGTACAAGGCTAGGTTCATGGCAAAGGGGTATGCGCAGAAAGAAGGGATAGATTATGAGGAGACCTTCACCCCAGTTGCTAGATACACTTCTATTCAGTCAGTTATATCGCTAGCAGCTCAAATGGGATGGCAGATTCACCAGATGGGCGTCAAGACAACATTCTTGAACATGGTGATAAAGGAAGAAGTGTACATAGAACAGCCAGAGGTCTTCGAGACTCATGAAGGCGCATTCATGTGTGCAGACTGAAGAAAGCTCTATACGAGCTTAAGCTAGCTCCCAGGGCATGGTATGGTCGAATTGCCAGCTACTTGCAATAGATGGGATTCGTCAAGAGTGACATAGATCCCAACCTTTACTATTTGATGGTACAGGGTGAGCCACTCACTCATCCTAGTATTGTATGTGGATGATCACTTCTTGACAGGATCATCAGGGCTCATATAGGACTGCAAGAGGAACCTAGCAGCAGAATTTGATATGAAGGATTTGGGGTTGATGCACTATTTCCTAGGATTGGAAGTATGGCAGAAGGACGAGGAGATCTTCCTTGGGAAGGGAAGATACGTTATAGATATTCTGAAGAGATTCAAAATGCAAGATTGTAGACCTATGTTTATGCCCATGATCACCAACTGGAAGAAAATTGATGCATCAGATGACACGGATGTCGACCCCACCTTGTATAGACAGCTTATCGGTTCTCTCATGTATCTAGTCAACACTAGACTAGATATTTGCTTCGCAGTCAATACCCTCAGTCAGTTTATGGTAGAACTAAAGAGGGTACATTGGGTAGCAGCGAGGCATATTTTGTGGTATATGCGCGGCACAGTCGAGTATGGGTTGAAATATACCTGAGGGATGACATCAGACTATGTGGGTTCACGATGCAGATTGGGCAAGCAATTCAGTGGACAGGAAAAGTACCTTTGGGTACTACTTCAGTGTTAGGATTAGGAATGGTTTCTTGGTGTAGCAGGAAGCAGAAGTCAGTAGCATTAAGCTCTGCAGAAGCAAAGTATAAGGTAGCAAGCACAGCTACGTGCGAAGCTATATGGCTTCAGAAGCTGTTGGTAAGCTTGTTCAAGCAAAGGATGGAGGCAACAAGTGCCTACCGTGATAATCAGAGTTGCATCAAGCTCTTTGAGAATCCAATGTTCCATGACAAGTCAAAACACATAGACATCAGGTGTCATTTCATCAAAGATTGTGTGCAGCATGGAGCAATCCAGCTATAGTATGTTCCCACAGAAGAGCAGGTTGCAGATATACTCATGAAAGCTTTAGGGAAAGCTAAGTTCGTCTATTTTAGAGAACAGATGGGTATGGTGGAGAAGTTGTTTCAAAAGCAAGGATAAATTGTTTCGAATGCTTCTCAGTTGCAGCAGCAACAAATGAGAGGGAGTTGCAGTGTTGGCAGTGCTGAGAAATGAGAGCGTTTAATTCAATTTCTCTTTCATGACAATTACTTGTGAACTTGTTATACTTCTTTACTTAAATCTTATCTTCGTTAATTTATTATGTCTTTCATCAAGTCAATTATCAAAACACAAGAGACACAAAATTTTGGCTCGTCAGGCCAGGGCCAAAACCTCTCCCTCTTGGAGAGGAAAACCCAATAATCATTCTTAATATAGATCATCAATTGGCAGAGTACCATAACCATGACCTATACCCTTGACATTAGTATGACTCCAAAACCCTTGTCACTGCTCTTCTTGGCTTCTCTAGTTTATTCCTTCTTTCTGCATTGTTCTGCACCAGCACTAGAAAACTCGGTTCCTATCTCTAAACAGTGAACTCCTTCTTTTCCTTTCCTTGGTCCAGTCTCGACCTCCTAGAGACCTCTTTATTATCCTTCTTTTTTGCACCCTTGATACACTGAATAGAGATCTTTGTCTTGTTGTAGAATTCTTACTTTTACGTTATATGTCCTTCGGTCCTTGTCTAAGATACCAGAGATGTATTGACTCAGAAGTAAAGCTTGTATTGCCTTTCTCTTGTACCGCTTGCAATATCCTTCCCTTCACTGCCTAGACTTCCTTCTTCGCACCACTAAGAGACCTTCCTTTCGCACTTACTGCAGTTCTGGATCTCACTATAATTGCAAAGTAGTCCAAGCTAGATCAATTCTCTTTCCTTCGTTATATTATCCTTCTATTTTCGTACCAAAAGAAGACTCCTTATTTCGCACTTTTCTCAGACCCAATACAAAATTGCTTGGTCATAAAGTGAGATCGCAGTCCCTTTATATATAGGGTTTGTCTCTACTCTAGGCCGACATAACCAATTATAAATAGGTCGACTTGACAAGGAGTATTTCCAACACTTTTGAGCTGACTTCTTGGAGTACCATGACAAGGGTTTGGAGCATACTTTTTCATCAACAAATTGACCTTTACAAGTATAACATTACTTCATATACATGACTCTAAATTATATGTTTATGAGAAGATGACAAAACCCCTAAAGACATCAAGAAGAAGTCTTTGACCTATAATAAAAACTCCTTGCTCATGAAACCCATGAGTCAAGCATTTACAAAATACATTTTATTATCTTTGTCTTCTTCATTACATAAATTCATAATTATAAGTCATTATGAAGACCGAACCTAGTTACACTTTCCAACACTCCCTCTTAACTATGGAGGTATTCATAATGGTACATGGTCACTCTCAATCTAAAGAATCTCATAAGAAGAATTTGATTGGTAATCCATCTGTTATAGCATCATATTAACCAGCATTGTTACAGTGCAAGGCCATGACTAACAGCTCCATCTCTCCACAAGACCATGAGCTACAATGCTGGCGAGACCAATGATTATAGACACCTTCATCATTGTCTCCAAGGTACATACTCCACCCGAGTGTTCACCGAGTATGACCTCCTAGGACTATTCTTATCGGGATAGCTAATCCTCAAAGAATATATGTCCCTTCACGACTTCTCTTTCCATGTATGCCCTAATACATCACAAAAGAGTACCGGATGCTAAATGATTGTCCAATCCCGCATTCTATCTTCCAGGTGAAGACCAAAACGATGTGTCTATCTCTCCCTCTTAATTAGGGAGGACATACCCATTCCTATAAAGGAATGTTCTCAAGCTCCCTCTTATCCAAGGACTTGTTCAGGCACTCAGGAACTTGCTTCCAAGCTCCCTCTTAGCCAAGGACTTGTCCAAGCTCCCAAGGACTTGCTTCCAAGTTTCTATCAAGTAAGAACTTATTACAAGGCTCCTTCTTAATCAGGAACCTGCAACAGCAATGATGAAAAACACCCAGCTGCTCATGAAGAACTCCTTTCTTTTGATGTCATGAATTTCTTCGTTGTTGAGGATTCTTCATCTTTGGGATCTCTTCATTAGGGCACAGATCATCAATCACTTTCATCTAGGAGCCATGTCTTCAGAAAGTGATCCATCAATCTTCTCATCTGGTCTAGCTTCATGTCATGATACTCTCCTTCGGACCATATTTCTTTCAAGGATCTTTCATCCTGTCATATGGTTATCAATTGTGGAAGAAATATACTTCCCTTTGGCAGCCCTGCATAAGCTCATCGGATATTGATTAATTATAAATATGAACTTTTAAATCAAAAGTTACCTTAGTGATGATCTTTCACCATGACATCTTCTTATAGGCATCGGCATCCTTTGTTTACAGATTGACACATCTCCTAAAGATATGTATTGTCAAGGGTCTCCATTTTTTTTTAGACTTCTATCAAAATCTACATATCTTCCCAGGAGATTTTCTTAGTGAAGTCTTCTTGACTTCCTTGGATGTTGACTGCTTATTTTCATGGTTGTACTTCCCACGATATCTTCCCTTTTCTTTCTCCACACAATTTTATTTCATTCCCATGAACTTCCACTTTGCAGTTCCTTGATAATGTACAATCACCTCATATTCCATATGAGGACATATTATGTTGATTTCATCTAGTGTAGATCATGCCTTTTGGCAACCTGTGTATCAGAAGAGTTTATGCTTTCTATTTTGATCATACTTCTAAAGATAGAAGTATACTATCTGCAACCACATGACATGACTTCATATCATCCAGTGTCATCATATATATACATGTACCTCATCCTTTTCCTTTTGAGTCATCCTACAGCAGGTTTCCTTAGCATGAAAGAGTTTCATTCTCTTGACCTGCTTCATCAATATGTCATCATATTCTAATCTCAGAATTTTGCAAGTTAGAATTTTCGAAGAAACCTTTTGCTTTTTTTCTAACCAGTGAATCCAAAAAGGATTCCATTAGAAAATGTCAGCACATGTTTCCATATTGATTATTGAATGATGACCCTTGATCTAGATGACTGCCTTACATAAATGTTGTTTTCAGTGAGGGTCCCAGGAGCCACTTATCTCATAGCATAGATGTCACATATGTGTTACAGACATCTTCCAACGATGAGTGCTCCTCCTTCAATGCTCCCATCATGATGCCAATTCTAAAGTGATGTATCTCTCTAATATATAATGCTTCCTAACATACTATTTTACAACTAACAGATACCTCTTAAAAAGGAAGATGATCTCAATCATAGTAGAGATCTTTTACTTCTTCTTTCCTAGGTTTCTTTGAATCTGGTTCTTCCATTTCTTCGATGATATGGGCTTCTTCCTTTTTCCTCTTGTTCCTTTTAGATTTGGGACAATCTTTCTTATAGTGGCCAAGTTCATTACATTCATAGCATCGTAACTTATCCATATTTCTTCCTTTCTTCTGAGGACCAAACTTACCAAATCTTCCCTTTCTCCTTGACATGGCAGCATAGGCTTGATTCTTTTCATTTAATCCTATATCAACTTTAGCTTTTAACCTCATCTCTTCTATCTTACATACAGACCATAGATTCTGGAATGGTGTTGCTTCTTCCTTCCCCTAGATAATTGAAGTGAAGTTTTCCCATCCCTCCGGTAGAGCATTCAGCACCATTGTAGTCATTTCTCTATTAGACATTACTCCTCCTAATTCATGCAGTTGATCTCGTACTTCATAAAGTATGAATTTATTCCTTCTCTTGACATCTTCAACCTGTATAGTTCTTATCTCAGAGATATTACTTCTCCTGCAGTACATACCGAGAATAGCTCCACCAATTTGTCATATATTTCTTTTGAAGATTCTAGTTTTGATACATAAGGGATGACAGAGTCCTTTATGGATTCTATAAGAATCTTCTGGGCTCTTATGTCTCCCTTGAGAATCTTCTTTTGAATTTACCGAATTTTTGATATAGTCCATGACTTCATTATTTAAATCTGGCCTTTTCTTCCATGCAAGAAAGTTTGAAACCCCAACCAGTTTGTTGCTTTCTTTGCAAAAAGATATTTTGACAGATTCAGATGAATTCATAAAGATACTTGCTTGAGTAAGATGCTTGTCTTCTTCTATTAGCTTCCTTGTTGATGAAGATAGCAACAGGAGCTCCCTCTTAGATTAACTTCTTCTATAGTGGTGAATGAGAGCTAGACCACCTTGAATCCTTGACGATGACTTCAGCAAAATGATGATTCTCCAATAGTGTTGATTTGGCTTCATTACCAAAAAACTTTAGATTATTTGAAGACTAAGATCACTTCCTTGATCTTGCTTTCCCTCTTGAAAGGACTTTGATGAATGAGGTCTTTGGTCTTCTTGAAATGGCTGAAGGATTTTCCTGACTTCCTGCAAACTGCTCCTTCTTGAATGAATGAAGATCTTCTTAGATCTAGAAATTGACTTTACCAAGTAGATCCTTCTTTCAACCTTGATGCCTTTCTTGAAAACGGATCCTTGATGTTTTCTTGATACTTGTGTGTCTTCTTGTCAAATAGCCCTTTCTTGTCTTTAGTACCTTAGCTCTGATAACATGTTGAGAAATGAGGGTGTTTCTCTTTCCTGATAATTACTTGCGAACTTGTTATGATTCTTTACTTAGATCTTATCTTCATTAACTTATTATGTCTTTCATCAACTCCATTATCAAAACACAAGAGACACAAAGTTTTGGCTCTTCAAGCCAGGGCCAAAACCTCTCCCTCTAGTTGAGGAAAACCCGATAATCATTCTTCTTATAGATCATTAATTGACGAGTACCATAACCATGACCTAGACCCTTGACATTAGTATGACTCCAAAACCCTTGTCACTACTCTTCTTGGCTTCTCTAGTTGATTCCTTCTTTCTGCACTCCTTTGCACCAACACTAGGAAACTCGGTTCCTATCTCTAAACAGTGAACTCCTTCTTTGCCTTTCCTTGGTCCAGTCTCGTCTTCCTAGAGACCTCTTTATTATCCTTCTTTTATACACCCTTGATACACTGAACAGAGATCTTTGTCTTGTTGTAGCAATCTTACTTTTACATTATATGTCCTTCGGTCCTTGTCTGAGATACCAGAGATGTATTGACTCAGAACTAAAGCTTGTATTTCCTTTCTCTTGTACCGCTTGCAATCTCCTTCCCTTCGCTGCCTAGATTTCCTTCTTCGCACCACTGAGAGACCTTCCTTTTGCACTTACTGCAGTTTTCGATCTCACTATAATTGCAAAGAAGTCCGAGCTAGATCAATCCTCTTTCCTTCGTTGCATTATCCTTTTGTTTTCGTACCAAAAGAAGACTCCTCAATTCGCACTTTTCTCAGACCCAATCCAAAATTGCTTGGTCATAAAGTGAGCTTGCGATCCCTTTATATATAGGGTTTGTCTCTACTCTAGGCTGACATAACCAATTGTAAATAGGCCGACTTGACAAGGAGTATTTCTAGCACTTTGGAGCCGACTTCTTGGAGTACCATGAAAGGGTTTGGAGCATAATTTTTCATCAACAAATTGACCTTTACAAGTGTAACATTACTTCATATACATGACTCTAAATTATATGTTTATGAGAAGATGACAAAACCCCTAAAGACATCAAGAAGAAGTCTTTGACCTATAATAAAAACTCCTTGCTCATGAAACCCATGAGTCAAGCATTTACAAAATACAATTTATTATCTCCGTCTTCTTCATTACATAAATTCATAATTACAAGTCATTATGAAGACCGAACCTAGTTACACTTTCCAACAAGCAGCAGTACAGCAAGGTCAGCAGCAGCACAGATGCAGTATCAGATTTGCGCAGTGGTTGGTGGGCAGTATACACAGTGGTTGGTGGGCAGTATAGCCAGACATCAGCAGCGTGACAAAGGATGATACAGAGACAGAGTGTTGTGGAGAAATGTGCAGCACTAGAGAGAACACAGTGCTCTCTAAGAGGGAGTGTTAGTTTATGTAGCATCGAATGTGTTTTAGCCACGAAATTTGGTGGAAAGGCTAGAATACGTGAAATCTTCAAAACCTAGAAATCGTTTCTGGAAATTCCACCTAGAGATTGCTTAATTAGATTATTAACCAGTTTTTAAATATTTCCTAAGCCTAAACTTAGGGAATATGGTTAATTAATCATAATTAATTAAGTCAAGGTGTGAATTATCTAGAAACTCACACAGATCAACTCCAAGATGATCCTAACCATTGATTAAGTTTTAATCTTGGTCGTTGGTGCTCCAACAGTGGATTATACAAGGGCGTCGATGGGCACTTGGAGAAGACACAGCAGTGTAGATACTCAGTGATCTAGACAGTTCGATTTTCCAGTGCAATTGATTCAAGAGGAGAAATCGAGTCAGAGTTCGAGTTGCAAGTGGCAAAGTAGCAGATTTCTAGAGGAATCTCCAATTCCGCAAAAGTCAAAAGAGAAGGTCGAAAATATTCTTCAGGAGGCAACGCGGGGACTGTGCAATGCCTCAAGATAAGCAGTTCAATTCAACCATAAGTAGGGTCAATTCAGCTTCCAAAGGTCAGGAAATTTTTCAAAAGGTCGGAAGAATCACTTCCAGTGTCAACATCAGGTTGGATGTCACATCAAAGGCAGTTTCTAGGCAATACGAGTGGGGCATGCGCAAAAGCAACGCAGAAGGCTGACGCAAAAGGTTCTAGAGCCAGTTTTGAGGCTTAGTTTGTGGTGGGATTGCTTGTGGAGGAGGGTAAATTCCCTCAGATATTTTTTCCAACATTTCTCTCTGATAGAAACGCCATTTTGGCATCATTTTATTGTACTAAGAATTTATGCTGCTAAGTAAATAATAAAATCCCTCAATTGATGCACCGGTTTTCCCACATTGGGTTTTTCTGAGGACAATTGTCCAAAAATAACGATGTCAAAATTCTTGTGTGTGTGCTAGAATTTCTCAGTTTCTATTATTTTATTTTCCGCAGTATTTTTATGGTGAAAATTGCAGTTGTGATTTTATTCATTGTTTGTCGTAACAAATAAACTGCATAATTAAATTTACAGTTAGGAGAATAATTTCCAGTTGTTGCAGTAGATGAAATTTTCACAAGAACGAAACCACTTGAACACTTCATCTTTCCTCCAAGAAATATATCCATGTTTTTTGTGAGAAGTCATCCACAAAAATTGCATAGTAAGTGTATCCTCCTAATGAAGTTACAGGAAAGGCACCAGACAAGTCAGAATGGATCAATTGAAGAATATCAGTTGTCTTGCTTTCATTAGAAGGGAATGGTCACTTTGTATGTTTCCCAATTGCACAACCTTGACAGACTCCTTCATGGTTCATATAAAACTCGGGAGTCCTTGTGACCATTTTCCTTACCCCTAGTAAGGCTTTCTAAATTAAGTGGGAAAATCTCCAGTGCCATAGCTCACATTGAATAGAAGTATCACTTGTCAATGCTCCCAAAGGGCTTCCACCAACTTGATAAAGACCATTAACCCTAAATCCAAGAGTAAAAGCATCTTTGAAGTTTCTATTCCATACACGTACATTTCCATCAATGAAAGCTACCTTGAAGCCTTTGTCTTCCATCGCAAAAATAGACACCAAATTCTTATTAAATTGGGCACATACGAGATTTCCTAAAGATGTATGGTTTGACCATAGTTCAGGTGAAGAGTGACATTTCCTATCGCTTTTACGAGGTAGGTGACATTATCTCCGAGTATAATCTTTAGATTGGTTTTCTCCTTAACTAAATTTGAGAGGACCTCCTTATATCCAATGAAATGCCTTGAGGCTCCACTATCAATTAACCGATGATCCAAAGTATCCGGAGGAGAGGCAGTAGATAAAGCAGAAATAAGATAGAACTCATCTTGTTTTTCTACAAACATTATTTTCATCATACCTAGCATTTCTTGTCCTTTTGGGAGGTCGATTATTTCCTTCTCAAGCAGCGGGCACATTCCTCTTTCCTTTATTGTTATACATGTTGTTTCTTTGATTGTTATTGCTTTTGTAATTATTGTTGTTATTGTTGTCATCCCTTGGAAGATGCTTCTTGTGAGGACACTCTCTAGCATAGTGGTCGAGAATCCTCTTCCTTTGAATCCCTTCTTAGATCCTTGACCCTGTCTCCTTTAATTAGATGGACCAGCATCATTCCTTCCTTTAGCATATGCAGATAAAGGAGTAGGTTCATTTCCATTGTAGGACTTATCTCTCTCCATCATCCGTGTTTCCTCTTGAGCGCATCTAGCCAAAAGCTCATCAAAACTAGGTATCTTGTCATTATTGAGAATAGTGGTGACAAATGTATCCCATGGTCTTGAAATACCTCCAAGAGCAATGAGAGTGAGTTCCCTATTAGCAATAACTTCTCCAATAGATAGAAAGTCATTCTTGACTTGAGTTATTCTCATAAAATAAGATTGGATAGACTCCCCTTTATCCATCTTGATATCCTTCAACTTGTTCTTGGGAAAAAGGATTTGATTCGCATTGTTCACTTTGAACATCCCAATCAACTTATCATACATCTCTTAAGAAGTTCCCAAATCAAAAATATAGGCAACCAAATGCTTTTGAATAGAGTCAATCAAAATTTTCTTAACTTTGACCTTACCTTTTCTATACTTTAGTCTAGCAGCAGCACGTGCATTTGAAGGAAGCTCCACCACTTTCCCTTGTACATAGTCCAATACTTCATGCTCCTCCAAGGTCAGGTCCAAAGTCATCTTCCATGCATGATAGTCGGACTTGCCATTGAGCCTATCCTCAATCTTGAAATATGCAGTAGTAGCCATGGAGACTAGTCCTTGTCAACAAATATCTTGGTGATTGCTTTTTCTCTTGATTGGGCTTGTCCTCACCTAAGCTCTGAAACCATGTTAATTTTAGATAACAATGGTATGTTCTATACTTGCAACAATTACTTCAATGCCCTTTTATTAGCCCAATGTTAATTCCAGTTTAATTTCCAATAGCAATCACATAAACCATTAATTCACATTGACAGTAATTGTAGATAGAACATAAACAATAAATGCATAAGACAAATCAAGACAAGAGAACACCAATATTTGGCTACAGCTAGGGAAAAATCCCAAGATGGGGAAGACCCTTAATCAATCCTTATTATCAAATATCAAATGTTCAACAGAGAGAGAATGTCCAATAGAGTACAATGATGAAAGTCAAAGTCAATGTGACTTGACTTTTGCAAATTACCCAAACCAATATAAATCTGATCTCCTCGATGAAGGACTGCAATTCTAAAAAGTCAACAGTAGTCAACTTGCCCTAACTAGACAGCAGTCAACAGTCAATGCAGCAGTCAAACTCTTCTTGAGCTCGGTTGAAGTCAGTCAAACTCAGCATTCCTTGGTGGTCAAACAGCAGTAAAAACAGTCAACAAATAAGCAGTCAAACCCAGTCAAATCATGTAGTCAACCTGCAGTCAAAACAATCCTACAACTTTGCATTCAACCCTAGTCAACAACTCCTTTTGCCTTTGTTTTTGTGCCATATTATGTGGCCTTCTTGGACAGACCTATCCCTAGTCAAAACACAATCAAACAGTCCCTCTAGAGTCCAGAAGTCAACGCAGGGCAGATCATCCCAAGAAACTTCAAAGTTCACACGTGTGGATGAGTAGCTGCCTCAAATGTACAAACCAATCAGATGAGGAGGGAGAATGTTGTGTGAGTAAATGTGCCAAATGAGGATGAAGGAATCCTTTATTTATATGCGTTGGAGGTGGTTTAATTTGTCTAATTGACCCCAAGTCGACCTTGACCAATTGTGCTCTTGTGGGCTTGACTTCAAAAACATATTTTTCCTTGTCCAATTTTAGTGCTTCCAAGGTCGATTTTGGTCCTCTCAAAAAGAAGAACATTGTCCAATAATCATCTAAGGCCAGTGAGTTTCCCAAAGTGGAATTTGGCCCTAGTTGCACATTTTAACAAAATTTAACAGGCATATCCTAATCATGGATCACAGCCTTGGCTGCCTCGATGATGGCCTTATTTTTCCTCTCTGCCACTCCATTTTGTTATGATTATATAGAACTGTCAACTCCTCTTAATCCTTGCCTTCTTGCAAAAATTCTTTAAGTTGTTGGAGGTATACTCGCCACCATTATCTGACCTCAAAATCTCGATGTTCCTCCTCATCTAGTTTTCCATGAGCCTTAAAATCCTAAAATCGACTCAAGACCTCATCTTTGGTCTTCAGGAGGTATATCCCAAGTTTTGTTGGAGAAACCGTCTCTGAATATCACATAATAGCAAAACATTGTCACAAACTCCACTGACATAAGACCACTCACATCTGAATGTATCGGATCCAACACACCCTTAGACCTGCTCCCACTACTTGGAAAAGAAACCTTGGCATAATTGCTATGTGAAAATCCCTTATACACTCTATCCTGGTCTACATTAAACTCTAGAAGACTAGTAACCATCTCCTGTAACAATGGTAAAGCTCTATAGTGCAAGTGACCCATCCTCATATGCCATAGCTCACACGGGTTGTCAATGTCATGCACTAGGACTCGTACCGGTTGCCCTCCTGAGCCCCAACAAGTGCAAGTTACCCTTGCTACCTCCAATCACTCTCTTTGAGCTAAAGCCAAATCCCCTTGGTCTGACAAGTACCTATCCACCTGTAAATTCAACCGCAAAATCCTTGTCCTCCATAGGTGATACTAAAAGTAAATTCTTTTGAAGCCCCGATACATGCATCACCTCATTCACCTCAATTGGACTCCCAAAATCCAACTTAAAGTGTATGGTCCCCACTCCCTTTACTACATACTTGTCATTTGTCAGCAAGCTCCACATGTAGGTCTTTGTGCTCCTTTGCCATACTAATGAAGAGATCTCGAGATCCCATCATGTGACGAGATGCTCCAATTTCCACAAACCACATCCCCCATGTAATGTCAAAAAGTTAAGACACCAATGAGAATTCTTTCTCAAACTTTATGGCCAACTCATCCATTTGTGCAAATGTTGCCATCGGTGCCTTTCCCTTGCCCTTCTTATTGTTCATACATTGACCTGCAAATTGGCCAAACTTGTGACATGCAAAGCATTTCACTTTGCTCATGTCCCTCTTTTTGTCATCTTGCGAAGTAGCTACTCCACTCAGGGTTTGTTTCACCTTTGCCTTGCCCTTCCTTGCCTGATTGGAAAGTGCAAGGTTCTCCTCATCCCCAACCTTACATTGTCAAATAGATAATGAATCCTCCCAAATTTCATTCTAAGTGAAGTCACCCCATAGTCTAACCCAATCAAGAAGTTTCTCTCATGTTAAAGCACCTGGCACAAAGGTAGCTCATTGTTTTGTGAACCCACTCAAGGCTATCCTTTCAAGCTCCTAATCTAGCATAGCTTCCCCAACATCTCTAAGCCCATCTTGAACTTGATGAACCTGAATGAGATATGATGCCACCATGTCTAATCTAGTCATCTCGGTGTTCCTTAACTTCTCCCTCAACACCATTTTTCAATTCTCATTATCACTCTGGTATAAATTCATCAGAGTGATCCTCATCTCCTTGGCACTCTTCTTTCCTCATAGGTGAGGGGTCACATGATCCTTCTTTGCATCCATGATGATACAACTAGTTTTCACACTCTTCAAATTATGGGTGGTTGGTGTTGTAGCATCTGCAAGGGGTGTAAGTTTTTGTAAACTCCCATAGATTGTTCTCTATGAGGATTAGTATTATGCCCCTTCCAGCCGATCTTCGTACCTTTACCTAATAGAAGTCATTTTCCCAAATCAAACCCTCAACCACAAAACCCTTCAGCTGAAAAATCAAATTTGTTGTTGTAAACCCTTGTGCTACTGATTTTTCTCTTCATAGAACTTATCCTCACTTTGATACCATGTTAATTTCTAAATACCAAGTCTCATTTATTTTTTACCTCAATTGTTTTGTACCCAAAATATATTTATGCTAAAATAATTCTGAAATTATGTAGTAGAAAATAAATAGGAAATCACCACAAGAACAATAGAATTTTTCTACCCAATAAATCTCCCTTCACTTTTATTATTTTGGAAAATTTAGCGCCTTAACCTACAGAGAAATACACAGAAATTACAGCAATTGTTTGTACCTAGAAATGACCCACTAGAAATTTTTCCTCTGAAATCGATTGCCTAAAGAATAACTCAGCCCTTGGCAAAACTTGGCCTATACCTGTAAGTCTCGGCCTCCTCTTTGTTGTATGGCAACACCCTATAATTCTCAATCTCATTAGCAAACTTAGCCCCCAAGTCTCAACCAAACTAGAACTCGACTTCTCTCTTCAAGTTTTGTCCTGCACAAGATTTCAACCCCCTTCTTCAAGTCCAAGCTCCCTCCTTTACATTCTCGGCCTCCTCATATTTCCTCTCTGGAAAATCCTGCTGCACACTTTTCCCATTCTCTTCAGTCACTGAAACCTCTCACTCCTTCACAATGTTGTGTCTTCGTCCTTTCCCTTAGGTAATCTCTCTCTCAATCACAATGTTGTCTCTTTATCCTCTCCCTTACATAATCTCTCTCTCAATCACAATGTTGTGTCTTCATCCTCTCCCGTGTTGAGAAATCAGGAGGCCATTGCTTGTGAAAATGTGTTGGTTTCTTATTACTTTATCATGTTACTCTTCATCAAACAATTACCAAAATATAAACCATGAATATCACAAGAAAGACCATGAACACAAGATGTAGGCTCCAAGCCAAGGCAAAAAGCCCACAAGGGAGAAAACCTGGTCAACTCTTCTCTTCCTATGGAATCAGATCAAAGTGAGAATTCTAGAACCAAAAACGAAGACCAAGACCTTCCACAAGACCCAAGTCAGCCCTCCTTCAAGCACCCTTCAATCCTTTCTCAACCAAGTAATATCTAATCAAGTCAAAGAAGGTCACAACTTCTTCCAATCAGAAATTCAGCTCAGCAACTTCAAAGAGGTGGCCCAACACTTTCACATAAACAAAATTTCAGCACTTCGCACGCGTGAACAAAGATAGCCAAAAGTTTGATTTTTCTTTCTTAGATCTTCGTTCTCTCCTCTTAGATTCTAGCTCTTTCTTCTTTGATTTTCACTTGCCTCCTTGCTCTTTCTTGCACAAAAATCGAAGTTTCCAAGTGATGACCAAATGAGGTCAAACTCCTCTCTATATATACACATCCAGGAGGTCGAAATGTCCCTTCTAGGGCCAATTTGTCCAAGCATGGCCAACTTGGTTTTGTGGAGAACAAATTGACTGCTTTGACTCAAATAAAATTCTCTTTTCTTTTTCTTTCAAAAGTCCAAATGAGCCTTACTCTAGTACAATATATTGACTCATGACAAATATTCTTTTGACTCAATAAACCATAAATCCAAAATACAAGAACAAAATATATCATTACCTGTTTTTAAAACCAAAATCCTGTGAGCCCATAAAAAATTTAAATTTTGTTAAATTGTTATTATCTGAACCCTAAATGGAGCACGCTAATATGCAATCCAGTCCAGGAGTTTCAAACATTCTGCATAAATAAAATAGTGAGGTTGAAAATCTAAACTCGTGGAATCCAGTGGCATGACTATATCTTTAGTGACAGGTTATCAAAGCATGAGATTAACTTGTGGGTTTAAGTAGTCTCTCATTGTGAACGTCATATGCATGATTTGGAGTGTATTATTTAGTGAGCTTATGATAGAACTGACAGGCAACCTGTTGAAAACAAAGGGCAAACAGAATGATATTATATGAGTTCCAGATGCAAATCTGTATCCTAGTTGGATCCTATCTGAGTCGTAGCTAGACAGATCATGATGCCTACCTAGACAGATCCTGTAACTCAGAATTTTAAGCCAGGTTTACATGGTAATCCAAAAGTTGTTGGGTTGGGATAATGATCGTAGTTCGAAAACTATCGTCTTTATGTGGTTGACCTTGTTCTCATGCGATACGTGAAACTAAGCTTATCAGTTAGGTGGAGGTCATTGGAGATTCCATCTAGTCATTGGTTTCTGTGAAGGCCACACATTTATGGAGTAACTACCTCACCCCTTCGGCTAAGGGGGAGGAACAAGTATAATTAGAAGGCTTGGAATTTGAGCAAGACATCTAGTGTAGAGTTTTTGGGTAATCTGGGCATGAATTGATGACCATACCTTCTCAAGAAGCTTAATATTAAGACTAGTTTTACCTTGGCTAATATTACATTTATGTTCAAACTGTTGTTCTAAACTTTCACCAAGTTGTATTTTAGATATATATCTTTATTTATTTTATTATTGATATTTTATCGTGTCAATATAATGGAATTTGTTATGCTATGAATTGTGGAATCTATTGCTGCAGACTCAGCCGCACTTATTTTGTTATTTCAATAAGATTGATTTGTAATCAGGTTGTTTTGGGGTTTATATCATCCAAGTTCATAACAACATGCCTCTATGGGAAATCATTGATGCTAGGTGGAAGTGTTGCATTTGCCCTTGCATACTCCTTGGTACTTTCTAAACCTAGCCTTCTTTTATGATTGAAACTTTTGTGCAGATGGGGAGGTGATGAGAGACATGTTGAGCGCATTGAGAAGGTTTTCCCTGGTGATGAAACTCAAAATATTCTCATTTCACAGTTTTGAGATTACAAGAGCCCCAAAGTGATTGTTTTCCTATACTGGGGCAATCAAAGCAATAAAGACTGTCACTAATTACCTTCATTTATTCCTTAAATTTTCAATCTTTGATTATTTATTCATTTTGATTTTTGAATTCTGAATCATGACGGTTCAAAATTTATAACTTTACGTAATATAGAATGTTGTGTATGCTAGGTGTATAGTAGTTAAAATTTTGTATGTGGTATCACGACATCATCTATGTAGTTTGGACTCTGAGAATTTGATAATTTGTATTATGAACAAATTGTAAAATTTCGCCTTAATGAGAAACTTCTGATCTTATCAAATTTTGTGTTTCTCTGTATTTGTCCATTCAAAACCATACTTCTGTTTTCCAGAATAGAAATTTCTTTGATCACCACCGCATAATCTCCAAATTCGTGCAAATGCAACCTAGCCTATATGATCAATGAGTGTGGTGAGTTCAATTCCAATGAAATCACAAAACCATGACCACGGGTACCTCCATTATATGGAACAAGTGAAGAGTTAATTAACCTAATAAATAAATAAACTGTAACGAAAATTCGAATAAGCAATGAAATAATTAGAGTAATGGGTGTTCCAGTGATATAATTAATTATACGTACCACGCAGGCGATGACATTGAGCAGCACGAGATGTCGATTTGTGAGATTCAAACTGACAAGGGAGGTGGGAGGAAATGGAGGAGGATTAGCCACCGTTGAAACGAAAGCCGAAGGAGTTTCATTAATGTCTCTGGCAACGCCCACCGTGCTCGCAAAGGGATTCGAATTCCGAACCTGAACCTGTTGCACATGCTGGTGGCTCATGACCCCCACAGTTCTCGGTGGTGTGGAAGAGGGCGACCAGGTGGTTAGCCTGGGAAGGGAAGGATTGCATCTTGCGGACGGATTGATGATGAAAGCCATCATTCTTCGTATTCTTCCTTACATTGAATGCACCCCTGCTACTTCAAATGCTCTGTAGCTCTGCTAATTCCGCCACATGCACTTGGCAAGGCCCGTAACATACGAGTTTAATAACATGCACTTGCCGCGATATTAATAAATGAATAAAACATGTTCTAAATATTCCACAGATATGGACAAGTATTATACCTAGGATGCATGCACCAAAACCTATCATCTAAGTCAAACTTAATGTGTAAATAACATGTGCTTGAAAGTAGTGTCATCAGAAACAAATTTTGATACTCAAAGACACATTGTGTGAAGGAAAGGAATCTTTAAAATAACACTTTTTTTTAATACTAACTGTGATAAAAATCATGCATTATATTAAAATGTGAAACATAAAAAAATTACAACATAAATGTGAAATATAAAAAAAAAATATAGCATAAGATAACGTTATTTTTAAGGATAAGAGAGGAGTGCTATGTGGTTTTTGTTTGTTGGAAGGGTGTTTCAAATTTTATGATAGGTATAAGTTGTTATGTTTACAAATAGTTTAGTTATGATTAGAAAAATAAATAACAAAACATTAATTAAGAAAAAAGCTTTCAAACATAAGTGTGTGAGTAATTAAACAAAATAAGAACACAACGAGAATAAAATGAGAAGTATAGAATTTTTATCACCAACGGATAAAAGACAATGGGGTCTCTTCTAGAGACACAATAAGAGATAGGAAGTTGATGTAACCCTTTGATATCGCCTAAAAAAGGGCCTTCTTCTTCCTCCCTAGCATGTGCTCTCTCCCAAAAAGTTAATGGTGGAAGTCTATAATTGTTAAAGAAATGCTAGAATTGAATGAATGTTAAGTCCCTATATTAATAGTGTAGCCCCTTATTATGTTAGTGTAGCCCCCCTTATTGTTATTATTGTACCCCTGTAACCCCCATATTGTTATTATTGTGCCCTTACATTATTATTGTTAGGTCGGCTAGGATTACATTGTGGCCCCACTAGGATTATATTGTGGCCCCATGGACTCCTATATATAGAAGGAGGTTTTGTTCATTTGTATCATCCAAGAATTGTTCATTCATGTAATGTATTGGAGGTTTCCCCCTCGAAGTGGCTCATTTCTAAGGCGTGAATATCTCTTTTCTTCTCTCTTTAGAGCTGGTTACACAACATTTGGTATCAGAGCTTTGGGATTCTAGGGTTTTGCTGCTCCAAACAGGTCATCGTGGAATTTTCGCTATAAATTTTTTTCTACGAAGCTTCAGAAGCTGAAATTTTTAGGGTGCGAAGCTGAAATCTTGAGGAAGGTTTTCTAAAAATTTCAGATCTTGGTTCGTAATATTTGAGGAGATATCATCTGTGGAAGTTAGGTATTTTTTCAGGCTCATAAACAGGTCATCGTGGAAACAGGTCATCGTGGAAATTGCGCTATAAATTTTTTTGTACGAAGTTTCAGAGTCTGAAATTCATATGGTGCAAAGCTGAAATCCTGAGGAAATTCGTCAAAAAATTTCAGAGCTTGGTTCGCAATATTTTTGGAGATATGATCTGTGGAAGGTAGTGCTTTTTCAGGCTCCTGAATTTCATCTCAAAGAGGTGATCGTGGGAAGACTTCAATAACTCTCTCTCTGGGCATTGGATTGAAGTGCCATAAAAAGTGGTCGCAAGTACACAGACTGAAGTTTCTTCGCTATCAATTTCAGAGACAAAGGACAAAACAGTGACACGTGGCAATTCGTACAAGTTCGCTCTACGGAACCAGTCCAGAATTAGGTCATTGTGGGAGATTGGACACAAATTTGTCTTGGAGAATCCAAATCAGGTCAGACCTGTGGCATTTGAAAGAAGCTTCAGAGATCTACTACAGAGCTGAATTTCAGATATCGAAGATTTTCAAATACAGAGATAATTCAATTTCAATATCGAGATCCTAAAAGCTAGTAAAAGGTGTGTATTTTTTTTTCCCAAATTGCATAAGTCTTGTTTGAAGAATCAAGTTGAATTGATTCCAAGGGCATATTGTAGAATAGATATCAATATTGAATTCTAAAATGGCCCCTAAAAAGAATTCAACACCCATCAAGCCTTCCGAAGGCTCTACCATGACTCATGAAGATGAAGAATTGCAACATGATCTATCAAAATTACAAGAACAAGTGCAACAAATTTCACTCTCGCAAAGAGCAGCAAAAAATGAAATTGAAGTTTTGAAGAAAGGTGTGGAAGTGAAGATGGATGGTTTGAAGAAAGGCATGGAAGCTAAGATGGATGGTGTGCAAGCTAAGATGGAAGCTAAGATGGATGGCATGGAAGTGGGCATGGAAGCTAAGATGGATGACATGAAAGACAACATGGTAAACATGAAGAATGATCTAAAAGCATACATGGAAGGCTTGATGACAAGCTTAAAACCAGAAATGATTCCTAATGGCGGAAATATAGGAGAAGAACCTCATGATGAGAACAAAATAAATGTTAATCGTGATTTCATAAACTCGAATGTTAGTGGGAAGAACCACCATATTCCAAAAATGGATATGAGGAAGTTTGATGGAAAGGATCCTGTAACATGGATACTACAGATGGAGCAATATTTTGATCTCCATAACGTGCAAAACACACAAAAGGTACGCATTGCAACTTTACATTTTGAACAAAATACATTTGTATGGTATCAATGGCTTTGCTCCCGTAAAAAAATTGTCACTTGGTCAATTTTTACGGAGGAAATGATAGCACATTATGAGGATACAAAGAGCAACACCTTCTTTACCCAATTGATAAATCTCAAACAAAAGGGTTTAGTGGGGCAGCACATTGAGGACTTCTAAAAATTGAGTATAAGGGTAACCGATATTTCAGAGGACCACAGGATTGATCTCTTCTTAGGTAGTTTAAAGGATAACATTCAACATGAAGTTCGTGTTCTGGAACCTGATTCATTAGAGAAGGCATTCAGGTTGGCAAGAAAAGTTGAATGTAAAATTATGGTAACAAGGAAGTCGACTACTCAATTCTATAAAGAAGGAAGTGTGGCTACATCTAGATTTCCACAACCTACAAGGTTGACACCACAACAATTGGAAGAAAAAAGAGCAAAAGGGCTTTGCTACAGTTGTGATAGCAAATACACTAAAGGTCATAAGTGTGTTGAGAAGAAATTATTTTACATAGATTGTGAAGAGGAAGAAGAAAATGAACAAGAAGAGGATATACACCAGGAACCAACCCCAGAAGAGGAAGAAATGAATCCAACCATATCGTGTAATGCACTGGCAGGAATTACCACTCCTCAAACTCTCAAAATAAAAGGACAAATCAAGAAGAGAAAGGTAATAGTGTTGATTGATTCAGGTAGCACCCATAATTTTATTCATTGTAAGGTAGCCAAGGAATTAAATTGTTTCCTATACCCAGCACCAGAATGTCAAGTGATGGTTGCAAATGGAGGAACTATAAATCTCTCTGGAAAATGCCATAATATCAAGCTAACCATGGGGGAATATGTATTGACTAGTCCAATGCTTTCCATTCCTATGGGAGGTGCCGATGTTGTACTAGGAGTACAATGGTTACAA
This sequence comes from Pinus albicaulis, assembly GCA_034641835.2. NCBI lineage: Eukaryota > Viridiplantae > Streptophyta > Pinopsida > Pinales > Pinaceae > Pinus > Pinus albicaulis. The sequence continues at coordinate 341,078,439 of CM076572.1, forward strand.
TCTTTGGGGACGGTAGCTTTTAATTTTCAAGAACTTTTCTTGAAATTTTTTTCAGAAGGAAAGGAAGTCGAATTACGGGGTATTGAAGGGAAGCCAGGAATGATAATAAGCTCTAATGTCATGACAAAGCTTCTAAAGAAAGAACAACGAGGCATAATTGCACAATTATGCTCACTAGAAGTTCCGACATCAAAATCATCTATTTCTGCATATCTCCAACAAGTCTTGGACAATCATTCCAAGGTGTTTGAAACTCCCAAAGGACTCCCACCTATTCGTGATCATGATCATGCTATTCATTTGATTCCAGGAAGTGTTCCTCCAAACATCCGCCCTTATAGATATCCTTACTTCCAAAAGAGTGAAATTGAACGCATGATTGCAGAAATGTTAGAGGCGGGTATAATTCAACCTAGTCAAAGTTCTTTCTCTGCTCCTGTAGTATTGGTACACAAGAAGGATGGATCATGGCGAATGTGGCCGGATTATAGGGAGCTCAATAAGCTCACCATTAAAGACAAATTTCCCATTCCTGTGATTGATGAATTATTGGATGAATTACATGGAGCAATTTATTTTACCAAGTTGGATCTTCGTTCAGATATCATCAAATTAGAATGAAGACTGAAGATATTCCAAAAACAGCATTCTAAACTCATGAGGGTCATTATGAATTTTTGGTCATGCCTTTTGGCCTTACCAATGCACCTTCTACATTTCAAGGGTTGATGAATTTCATTTTCAAACCCTTCCTTAGAAAATTTGTGCTAGTATTTTTTGATGATATACTAATCTATAGCAAGTCTTGGAAGGATCATGTTGAGCATGTTGACAGGGTGCTCAAACTATTGCAAGAGAAACAATTATATGAAAAAGCATCCAAATG